>PVKN010029963.1:0-12862 GCA_004027915.1 Capromys pilorides
TTAGTAAACTGCAGGGTTGGCTTTGTCATCATGACATTCTTTAGTTGTTCTTTGTCCTGGAAGTATTTCACTTCTCCATTGAATTTGAAAGAGAGTTTTGCAGGATATATCAGTCTGGGCTGGAATTTGTTTTCTTGCAAGACTTAAAAGTATTTTGATCCATACTCTTCTTGACTTGATGGTTTATAAAAAGAAATCTGCCATTCTAATGGGTTTTCCTTTAAATATGATCTTTTCTCTAGCAGCTTTTAGTATACTGTTCCTGTGCTGAATTTCTGGGATCTTGATTATATGTCTGGGTGTGGTTTTAATTAGGTTGATGTTATTTGTATTTCTATATGCTTTGATTACCTGAATGTCAAATTGTTTCCCCATATTTGGGAAGTTTTCTATTGCTTCTGTCCATATTCTTTTTATATCATTTGTATTGACTCCTTTCTCATTGATGCCTGTTACTCTTATGTTGTTCACCTTCCTTCTCATTGATGCCTGTTAGTCTTATGTTGTTCATCTTTTTTTTTTTAAATTTATTTTCTTAAACCTCATTTGTTTTTGTTATGGCCGGCTCAGCCTGCCCTGGGGGTGGGGCTGGCACAGCAGCCTAGGTGGTGCCTAGGATCGAGCTGCGGTCCCTGCAGTGGCCTAAATTTTCCGACGCAGGTGCTTTAGATTGCTGAGTCATCTCACCAGCCCTATGTTGTTCATCTGTGCATCGTCTTGGAGATTTTGCATTATTTTTTCTTGCATCCCAGTTGTTTGTAAGATATCTTTTCTTACCTTTTCATTAGCTGCAACAGTGTGTTCAAGGTCTGAAAATGTTTTCACTTTTATTTAAGCAGATTTGCCAGCTTGTGATTGAGTTTTATTTATTAATACAAAAAAACCACAAACCCCAGAATATCTTTATTGGGCAAAAAAAGCTTCCAGCCAGAGTGGGATAGAAGGGGTGTGGGTTGCCCTAACTTACAAATCTTGACCTATTTCAAGGAAGATATTTAGGCATCCTAAACATAAAACTTTCAATGAACAAAATTCAAGTGACAGCACTGAACACAGAAACTTACTTTGGCACTTTGTGGCCATTGCCACACGACCTTCAACTCCTCCCCCCAAAGTCCATAGAAGGTCAACACAGCCTAGAAATGTAGCAGAAGCACTTCCACACACTAGTGTCCAGACTCCAGTTTGTACGGAGGTGTTTCTACTAGATTCATAGAGTACTTACAGACGAAAGTCATTTGGTGGCCCTGCTCACCTTCTGCAGCTCCTTGGTTGGCTTCCATTGTTGGTTGGTTGTTATAAGCTTCTGAGGTACTTTGGGATCCACAATTTCCCAAGGCTTGGAGTTTCTTTTCTGATCAAAAATCACGTTGGTGTTCTGGAAGGAGGACACGGCAAAGGACAAGGCTCCGCAGGCTGCCATGGTCATGATCACCGCCAGAGGGATGAACTCTTTCTTCATCAGGGTTTGGAAAACACCCATGATGACTTCAGTGTAGAGTGCCAGATCTGGGGATGGGCCTGGGCTGGGCTGCTTTCCTTGATAACCATAGCTTTTCATTTATTTTGGCATGGGATCAATGAATCTCCTAACTTTGCTCTTCAGATTATTTTGATTATTTGGAGCTTGTTATTGTTTGACACAAATTCAATGATTAGGTTTTCCATTTCTCATTTCTATATTCAAGACCGGATTTTTTAGTTTTTGTTTTGCTTTGTTTTTCCACACAGGGTTTCAACATGCTGTTTTGCTGCCTTGAACTTGATAGGTTTTCCACGGTGGCACAGCAGAGAAACAGGCAGAAGGAAAAGGGGAAAGGGACTTTATTTTCTTCCTGGAGGACATGGGGAAGATAAAGAATTCTCTGAATTGGAACAAAGGGAGGCTGAGGCTTTTACGGCCTTCTGCCAGGGGTGGGGTTTGAGGAGGATGGTTAGATCTACCTGAGGAGCTGATTGGGGCCTTTCCTGAGGTGTGAGACAGGTGAAAGGAAATTGCACCCTGGGCTGAGTTGGAGAAGAAGCGGGAGGTGGTTTCTGGGAAGATAAGCTATTGTTTTAAGAGCTTCAGCCATATTAGATGACCACCATAATGATTCTTCAATTCATGCTAGGGCCAGAACCTCTCAGAACTCACTTTGTAGCCTAGGCTACCTTTGAACTCAGCAGCAGTACCCCTGCCTCAGCATCCTGAGTGCTGGGATTATAGATGTGTGCCACCATACCCTGCAAGACTTGGGATTTTTGATAGGGATTCTGTTGAGTCTGCAGATTGCTTTGGGGAGTTTTTCCTTCTTGACAGCATTAAGTCTAATACAAAATTTTTGGTAGGTAATTATTTTCTTTTAGTATTTTAAATCATCCTCTGGCTTCTCTGAGTTCTAAGGATATAACCCTTACATCTGTTGTTGATCTTAATGAGGCTCTCCAATTTATGATATACTGCTTTTCTGCTTCTTTCTTCCTGTTTTCAGACTTTGTCAGCCACACAAAGTATAGTAGTTTGACTGTTATTTATCACCATGTGGCTCTCTTTCTGTTTGTCCTACTTGTAGTTCGTTGGGTTTCTTAGATGTGTAAATTCATGTCACTTAGGCTTTTCTGTTTTTTATGGAAGTAAAACTTGTATTTATTGGTCCTAATGGTAGAACCTAGTTCCTTGTACATAGTAGGCACATTTTGCAGCACTGGTCTACCAGCCCTATAAAGTGGAGATTTTTATTTTAAACTTTATTTATTTATGTATGTATGTATTTATGTTATGGCCAGCTCAGCCTGCCCTGGGGGGTGGGACTGGTGCAGCATGTGGTGCTGGGAATAGAACTGTGGTCCCTGAGGTTCCCTAAGCTTACCTAAGACACTGCTTTAGACCGCTGAGCTATCTCGCTGGCCCTAAAGTGGAGATTTTTAGCCGTACTACTTTAGCTATTCAGGTTCATGATTCTGTCAGATATTGCATCTCTTACTATTTGAGCCACAGAACACTGGCCTATAGTTTATTTATTTATTTATTTAAAATTTTATTTTATTTATTTGTTTGCTTGTTTGTTTCTTTATTTACTTATTTTATGGCCAGCTCAGCCTGCCCTGGTGGTGAGGCTGGCACAGCATGTGGTGCTGGGGATCCCTGCAGTTGCCTGAGCTTTCTGAAGCAGACACTTTAGACCACTGAACCATCTTGCCAGCCCACAATTTTTTTTTTTGTGGAACTGGGGATTGAACTCAGACCCTTGTGCATGCCAGGCAAGCTCTTATTCTGCTGAGCTATCTCCCTAGCCCAAAACTTTTTTTTTTTTTTGCAGAACTGGGGATTGAACTCAGGCCCTTGCACTTGCCAGGCAAGCACTTATTCTACTGAGCTATCTCCCCAGTCCCTACTGGCCTATAGTTTACAACCAATAAGAAACATTTTTCCTTGAAGCTGTTACATTTGCAAAGTTTTTGAAAATATGTTAATATTATTGTTATGTGTACATTAATGTAACTATGTGGTAGCTCAGTGTGGTGGGCTATATCATGTCTATATTCCATGTACTTCAGAGGCTGAGGCAGAAGGATTGTGACTCTGTGATTAGCCTGGGCAGCCTAGCAAGTTTAAGACTTCCCTAAACTACAAAATGAGACCCTGAAGAACTACATTTTAGCCCTTCAGTTTAGGAAATGGTTTAAACTTCTGATAAATATTTTTAAACCAAGAATCAAACTCAGGACCCTGTGCTTGCTAAGCAGGCACTGTGCTGCTGAGCTCTTTCTGGCTCCATATTTATATTTTGTCCTATAGTAGAGTTTGAGACACAAGTCAAGAGCATTTTAGTTTAACTATCTTAAGGTCATGTTAGTAATATTTTAATAGTATGAGTTTTATTAATGTTAAAATAAATGAAGAAGCCTGTCTTACACCATGAACAATAAAAGTTTAAAAAATGGGGCCGGCGAGATGGTTCAGTGGTCTAAAGCGCCTGCTTGGAGGGCTCAGGCGACTGCGGGGACTGCGGTTCGATCCCCGGCACCACATGCTGCGCCAGCGCCACCACCAGGGCAGGCTGAGCCAGCCACAAAATGAATAAATAAAGAAACAAACAAACACAACAAGCAAACAAATAAATAAATAAAAAAAAAAGTTTAAAAAATGAAGCTAGATGTGATGGTATAATCCCAGCATTATGGGAACCTGAAGCAGGTGAATCGGAAGTGTGAGCCCAGCTCGGAGTATGTAGGGACTTAGGAAGAATCTGTCTCAGAATAAGTTTAAAAACAGATGTGGGTATAGCCCAGTGCAAAGCCTCTGTGTTTAATCCCTAGTATGTGTGATGAGGATTAACCTTTTGATACAGTTCCAATCAGAATACCAGCAGTATTCCTTATCAGTCCAGAAAAAAAAAAAAAAATAACCTTAAGTTGGAGCCAGAAGAGACACAGAATAGCAAAATCAATTGTGGGCAACAAGAGCAAAATGGGACACATCACAGTCGCAGATTTCCAGTTGTAAAGTGTTTTTTTTTTTTTTTTTTTTTTTGCGGGACTGGGGTTCAAACTCATGACCTTGCACTTGCCAGGCAGGCACTTGTGCCACGGAGCTATCTCCCCAGCCCTCCAGTTGTAAAGTTATAATGATGAAAACAACATCATACTGACAGAAAAAGAGAAACGTGTATCAGTGGAACAAAGGGAGCAGAAACAACCTCACCCACTTTCAGCAATTCAGCTATCTTTGACAAAGGGACTAGAAACATTCTTGAAGATAATAGCCTCTGTAATGAGCAATGCCGGGAAAGTTGGATGCTCATATGCAGAAAGTTGTGTCTACATCCATGTATCTGACCATTACTAAACTTAACTAAAATGGATCAAAGATCTAAGTGTTAAAATGGAAACAGTTTTTTGAAAGACAAAATAGGTAAAAATTTTGAAGATGTAAGTGGAGGCAGGGACTCGCTGAACAACAACCCCAACCCAACCCCAGTGGCACAAGAAGGCACATCAGTAATCACCAAGTGGGAGCAGATCAAATTAAAAAGTTTTTGCACAGCAGAAGAACCCACAGAGTGAAGAGACAACCTGCAAAATGGGGCGGCGTGGTGGGGGGCACGTGTTTGGTACTCTTTGGACAGAGAACTAATAACTGGAATATATAAAGAACTAAAAAAAAAAAAAAAAAAAAAAAAAAAAAAAAAAAAAAAAAAAAAAAAAAAAAAAAAAAAAAAATCAGTGACCCTGTAATAAAAGGCTCAACCCAAAAGTGGGCAACTGCGATGAATAGACACTTCTCAGAAGTACAAATGGTCAACTAATAACTGGGAAAAAAAGGCCATTAGAGGAATGGGCATTAAAACAGCACTGACATGCCATCATTACTCTAGTCAGGTAGCAACAATCTGGCAAGGCTGTGGGCAAAATGGCACTCTTCTACATTGTTGGAGGGAATGAAAACTAGTACAAGCATTATGGAAAACAATATAGAAAACAATATAGAGATTCCTTAAAGAACTAAGAATAAAAATTCAACTTGACACAGCTATTCCTCTTTTCAGGTATCTTCCTGAAAAAGTTAAGCACATCATATTACATTGGTGGTGCATACCTGTGTTTATGACAGCGCAGTTTATAATGGCTAAATCTTGCAAATGGCCTATATGCCTGTCAACAGATGAACAGATAAAGAAAATAGGTATAAACAATGGAGTACTATTCTACTATAAAGATAAACTTGATAGTATTTATAGGTCAATGGGTGCACCTTAAATGAAGTAAGTCTTAAATATCATATGGCTTCTCACGTGAGAAACCTTCACCAAAACGTGAATGAAGAACAAAGTAAAAGGTGGGTAACAGGAATTAGGGAGATCTTTTTCAAATGGATAGGGAAACAAGAGATGGAGTCGGGAGGGAGAAGAGGGAAAGGGGATGGAGAAAAAGAGAAAAAAATAGAAATAGAGCTTTTGTAAAAGGGAAGGAGATTGAAAGTTGGAAGGTGCAGAAGTGGATGGGACAGGGAAGGAATGAAGAAGAGTTAAGACGAGTTATGGGCATGTAAATGTAATCATTACTGTGAAGATATACTGACAAAAATATTTTTTAAACATTAATCAACCTTGGTTAATGCTATACTGTTTTTGGGTAGTTTCTTTTTTTAGTGTATTTAATAAAGGGTCTCACTACACAGATTAGACCTGTAGTAATCCTCCTGTTTTCAGCTTCCCAAGTGCTGGGATTACAGGTGCACGCCACCAAGCCCAGTCTCAGTCTCTGACTCAGCGTGCCCTGGGGGCAGAGCCGGCTTGGCATGTGGTGTCAGGGATTGAACCCAGGTCCCTGTGCTTGCCTAAGCAGCTGCTTAAACCTGCTGAGCTGTCTGGCTGGCCCTGGGTAGTTCTTTAAAAATGGCTCACTGAGCAAAAAGTGCTTGCCTTGGATAAAGAATAAGATGAGACAAGCCAGAAGTGGTGCCAAGAATTTATTTGAAAAGTGGGCCAAAGAAAGAACTATCTCTGTAGAGAGGAAGAGCGAAAAAGACCAAAAATAAAAGCACACCCTGGGTCTGGGGATCATGACAGCAGGCTCCTTGTGGCGTCTCCTCTCATGCTGTCTGCATCTCGCAGGAGCCAGAGAGTGATTTGGCGCTGTCCTGGGATCTTGTACTTGATATGTCCTGCTAATTTCCTCAGCTAGCTTTGCCATGAATGAACATTTGTAATTCCTGGCCCCCAACCAATACTAGTTACCAAAGATAGAGCTGACAGTGTAACAAAGCCTTTTCAGAGAAAGGGCACACCTCAAAATAGAGCGCAGGACACTATAAATCCTACAGCAGTACAATTGGGAAGAAGCTAAAGACCAGACCCATAAATCTTTAGCTCCTTAATATTGTACAGGATATTGATTCAGCTTTGAGAATATGTGGCTTGAAAAGGACTAAGTCCTTGGAATACCCCATGGAAGCCTATTTTTAGAGCAAGATGGTCTGTGCTCCTCAGTGGCCACCCTCTCCTCCTCCTCCAGGGAGGCCCATAGTACAGTCGTCACAGCCTTAGAAAAAAAATGTCCTAAATAAGTATAACAAACTAATGACTGTGAAAACAGAAAAAGAAATGTTATAGTCCCCTTAATTCTTTGTCCAAAGTAGTAGGAAATGAAGTTAAAATCTTACCCTAATTGCCTACAACCTGCTGTGGCAAACTTCCCTCTAGAGTTGGACACTTAAGATTAAAGATGATGTTTGTATCCGGGAGGGCAGATAAAAGAGTTGGTGTACAACCGAGATCCAAGCCTGTGGCTCCACAGAATGTCGACTTTGGATGTGGCACGTAAGTGGAAATATGTTTACTCCTGTTACTGCCTCTTCAGTGTGGGATTGTATGTCACATTTGAGGATTAGTTATTTTAAAATACTGAAGATGTCAGAGAAATACAGTGAATAGAAGAATGTGAACACTCTTAAATCTACTTCCAAATTAAGAAGTAAAACATTAATACTCAGTTGAATCACTGTGTTTCTCAGAGAGAATCACTTTCTTGAGTTTGGGGTTTATCATGCCCATGACTTGTATTATACATGTAATATATGTACAGATAATGTAAACAATATATAGTATTGTGTTGCATGAGTTTAAACCTGAGATAATTGATGTCAAGTAATGAATACTTTTCTTCAATGTTTTATCCATTGTTAGAATATATGTGCAATTTATGCATATATATACACACATGTTCCTGTAGGAGTCCCCGCCAGGTTCTTGTCTCAGTCCAAGATATTTGTAATCCCAAAGGTACAATATTGGAATCTCACCAAAGTAATTCCAACCTACCACTCCCAGTGCAATCCATGGAGGAAATAAAAACACTAAAACATATTTATAATTATTGGGGAGCCAAGGGGCCCCAAATCCAGACATAGAGATGGCTTTCTGGAACCAAAAGGCTGACCCAGGGCCACACCCAGATTTTATTCAGTGGAAGAGTGGCTTGAGGGGGAATGACTGAGAATTGTGGAAAGCAGGTGAGTACTGTGAGTTGAGCTAGCTAGATAGCCTACATTCACCTCTGCCGTGTGCAGAGAGGATATGCAGAGAGAGTCATCTGTATTATGCTGTTGAGATAGTATCTAATGTTTTGGGGGTCTGGTGCTTCTGCTCTCATGTAATCTTTCAAACCACAGGAAGTCATAGCCTCTATCTGGAGGCTCCATCCCAGCCAGCAGCACAGAGCATTGGCTCTTCGTCCCGTCTTGACCTGGCTCACATTGAAGAGCAGCAGGTGGAGGTTACCAGGGAAACATGCATGCCACCTTCAGAGACTACAGAACACCACACCTAGACCCATATGCATCGCTTACGGCCAACTGGAAGGATAGACGGAAGTCCTAGCCAGCTCTGTACATACCAATACAAGGAAATGGGGTCAGACTCAGTCAAAATGGAGACAGTCGCTCTTCTTTCAAGGAGAGCTGCTCAGGTGGTCCTCTACATGTTCCATCCACTTACAGTGCTTTATAATGGGTATAAGAATATATCACAGTTTATCCTGCTTTCTATAATAGTTTCAGTAATCACTAGAATGAGAACATTTCTATGTCTCATTGTACTTGTTTGAGAATTTCAGCTATTAGGAAGCCAAATTTCTAGATTTTAGGGTTTTTTATTTCAGTTTTTTTGGAGACAGGGTCTCACTATCTGTGTCAGGCTGGCTTAGTTTGAATTCTCATCCTTCTGGCTGAGTGCTATACAGGCTACCAAATCTACCTGTAGTGCATGTGGCTGTGTGCTTCACAGAATATTTGATTATGACTATTTACATTCTTTTTTTTTGTATTTTAGGAAAGGGTTTACAAGGTGTTCAGGGTCTCACTACTAGATCGAACTGGTAGTGATCCACCTGTTTATAGCCTCCCAAGAGCTGGGGTTATAGGTGCGTGCCACCACACCCAGTCTCAATTATAGTTTCAGAGTGCCCCAGGGGTGGGTTCCTCATTGCAGACCATTTACCTTGTTAACAACAGTAAGGTTTGTTTATGTCCGTAAGTGGTACTGTATTATCACATTTTCATTTATGGTATCTTTTGCTTTTTACTGTATCCCACTGATTACTAGTGACTTTGAGTATCTTACCATAATTCTTGATCTTTTGTGGTTCTGTGGTTGTTTCTTTTTTTTTTTTTTTTTTAAGGACAGGGTCTACTGGGTCTATAAGGTCTCATTACATAGATCAGATTCGTACTGATTCTCATGATTTTAGCCTCCCAAGTGCTGGGATTACAGGCGTGCCCCATCGTGTTCAGTCTCGATCGCCCTCTCAGTGTACCCCATGGGCAGGGCTAGCACAGCACACTGGGGATTGAACCCTGGTTGCTGTGCTCTGCCTAAATAGGTGCTTTAGTCCGCTGAGCTATCAGGCTGACCCTTTATTTTTTTATTTATGTATTTGGTACAGGGTCTCACTACGCAGCTCAGACTTGTGATCCACCTGTTTCAGCATCCCCAGCTGGGATTATAGGCATGCATCACCATGCCTGGATGTGACGGCTGGCTCAGTGTATCCGGGGGCGAGCCCCAAGTGGCATGTCATGCTGAGAACTCAACCTCTGTCCCTACGCTTTCCTAAGCAGGCACTTAGTCTTCTGAGCTATGTCCCTGGCTTGCTCTGCAATATTTTCCATTAGGTTAGTCCTATTTTATTTATTGTAGGGGTTACATGTTGTGGTTACTAATTTTTTTCTTTGCTAAGATTAAATCCAGGGCCTTAGACGTGCTAAACGTATGCTGTGCCATAGCTGCTAATTCTTTGCCAGTTCTATGGGTCACACATTTCGCCAAATTTCTTTCCCAAAGGGAAAGATACTTTAACCTTGATAACCAAAATAGTTACTAGTCTTGTCTCTTGTACATTTTGTGTATTGGTCAGAATTTCTTTCTTTCTTTCTTTTTTTTTTTTTTTGTAGTGCTGGGAATCAAACCCAGGGCCTGTGCATTCTAAGCAAGTGTTTACCACAGAGCTACACACAGGCTCCTTTATTTTTAAGACAAGGTTTTGCTATTGCCAAGATGGCCTTGAACTCCTGAGCTGAAGTTATCCTCTTCAGCTTCCTGAGTATTGGAGGTGGGAATACCACCATTGTGCCTAGATTAATTTTATTTTTTAGCAGCTTTATTGAGATATAATTTACATATCTTGAAGTTTGCCTATTTGAAATGCAGTGTTTAATGGTTTTTATAATACTTACATGGTTGTTCCACCATCACCATAAACTAATTTTAAGGTATATCCTCAACTCAGAAGGAAATCTGTATCCATCTATAATCAGTGTCTACTCCTGCATCCTCAGCCACTTAATCTGCCTTCTGTTTCTATACTTGCCTACTCTGGACAGTTCATATAAACAGGAGCAGATGATGCTGGTCTTTCTGGCTTCTTTCATTTGATATAATACTATGCATTACGCAGTAGCATGTATCAGTACATTATTTCAAAGTATAATTTGTATAAGACTAAATATTAGTTTTAATATTTCTAGGTGAGTTAAATGTCCGTGCTAGGGATTCTGGGTAGATGACAAGAATGGTATGATAGTTTACTAAATATCTTTCTCGTGTTCCATGAAAACAGAATGAATAGGGTAAAAGACCAAAACTTCATGGATAGCAGGTCTAAGAAAATTAGTTGGCTGTGTTTCTCCATATACCCTCAAATACCAGCAGGTTGGGGACAAACCACAAACAACTCCAAGACATGTATGTTGTCGTCAGTATTAAATGCAGAAGAAAGCAATGGACTATCTGGTGAATCTGAAAAATTGAAAAAATAACCAAAGGCTAGAAATCTTGGAGGGCCATTTTCAGAATACTAGCTAAAATTGAGAAGAGTGTTATATGTAATTGCAATGGCTGAGTGTTGAAAGATGTTTATTGCAAAGACTAAAAGGACTGAAGCCCCTTCCCAGATCTTTAAAAACTAACCACTAAAGCTTCTTTTCAGGGCAAGTCATCACAGTGAGAAGGAACTGAGAATTCAGTTAAGTATTGCCAAAGAATACTTGGACTGAGGAAAGAGAAGGTCCATATAAATGTCTAGAGCAATGAGCGGATCCAAGATACCTTAAAATAGAAAAATTACATTTTGAACTATGAAAATTACAAAACAATTTCAGTTTTTGTTGTTTTGGGTGGGGCTGAGGGTTAAACCTGGGGCTTCACACTAACTAGGCAAACATCCTAACCCAAGAGGGAGAATTAGAGTATGAAGTTGAATCTATTTAGAGCCAATCTCTTTCAAAAATCAGTAATATAAAATGAATGTCTTAAGATTTCATGCAGAGTTTTAAAGAAAAGCAAGACCTTTATAGATACTGAAATCACTCCAGAAAGACTTGCCCACAAAATATGAAATCCATGCCCACAAAATATGAAATCCATGAGACACTAAGACTGAAGATATAATGATAAGGCATTTCAGGAAACTAATTTGCATAAGAAAAAATTCAAGATGAGGTAAAATTCAATAGTGTTAGAAGTAAAATGTATTTTAGAGATGAATGCAAATGAGAAGAAACGTGAGCAAAAAACCCTAAAAGATGATACTGTCAGAGGGAAAGAACATTCAGAGGAGAAAGACATTAAAAGCAAAAGCACATAAGAGAGAAAAAACAATGGCAGAGTAGAGACTAGCCCCCGATACCAGCTCTAGAAGACCTAGAATCGAGACATCTGGCAAACAGTTTGGTGAAGAGAAAAAAGAAGTAGATTTGTGGGAAACTAGAGGCTGCTGACAGGAAGATGTAAACTACAGTGACGCTGAGAAACAGTAGCACAAGGCAGAAAAAAGAACAAAGCAGTTGGGAAAGAAGCACTGTTCTCCAGGGAGCTGGACCTGAGTGACGTGACGTGAAGTGATGCGAGATAAGCCTTGAGAGCATCAGCAGCTCCAGGGAGAAATGTCAAACCAGGCTGGAAGTGCTCACCTTCAGAAAAGCCCACGGCTGTTGTGAATTGCTAAAGCAGCAGTGGGTTTTACACTGACAGTGACTCCTGCAGGGAAGGCTAAAGTTGGTTAAGAAATCCAATGCTGTGCCCACCATACATATTTAAGAGTGCCTTATCAGGAGCCATTTTGGGAAGGGATTAACTGTTTAAGACTGAGCTATAGAATAACTACAGAACAACTATACTTCAAAGTTTCTGGTGTCACCCTACTATGGTGACTGGATGTGAGATGGCAACCGTATACAATTGCAGAGAGGGCCCAGGCTAGACACAGAGCCCTCTGAGAAGTTTAATCTCAGGCTGGGAAGTTTGTAGGAGTTTCCACATTGAGAACCTCGGCTGGTCATGTGTGGCTTTTGAATGGGACTTGGAAGGTGCTGGCATTAAGTCCGGTGAACTGCGGACAAACCCCTCCCCCCTCCCCCCCTTTTCTTTTGGTTGGCAGACCTGGGATTGAGTGCTCCTGCCCCTTCTGCTAATGACATCTTAAACAGAGCTCAGTGGTCTGTTTGCTTTTCCCGTATGTCAGTATGATTAGGGATATGCCTTCGCTTGGATAGTTGCCACAGCCTGGAGTGATGCACAGAGGGATAGGAGCAGGGAGGGCACACACAAAGCCATAGCTTGCAAAAGTTGGTGGAGAAAGCCATGACTTAGGGTGCCCGAAGGAGCACAGAAACCAGGAGCAGCTAGAGCAACTAAATCTTGGGGGCAGACACCAGTGAGCAGCCATGCGCAGCAGGAAAGGTGGGGCAGGATTCGGCATCCACACACAGAAATGCGAGTGTGGAAGCAAACTAGGTCGTGGCAGTGACTCCCTATCCCTTTCCCATATCTGGTGGATTCTAGTACTATATGTCCTGGGAAGAAACCACTGGTTTAAAACCATG
>PVKN010029964.1:0-12868 GCA_004027915.1 Capromys pilorides
ACTCAGTGACTGAGCAGGCAGCCAGGGTCCTCACTTCCTAAACATCCTGAGCTTGTGGAAGGAGAGATACGGACACAGTGCGGGTGGTAGTCAGCTTACAATATAAGAGAAGAAAAGATGCTTGTCCCCCACCACCACCACACCTCTTGCTCTTGATCCTTCTGCTGTCTTCTGCCACCTTGAAGCATTGCCCCTCTGCCCTGTGCCACTCTGCCTTTGAGCCAGCTGATTATGGACTGAAATCTCCAAACTGGGAGCTAAATAAATCTTTAATTCCTTAATTTTGGGTGTCAGGTGTTTTATCTCAGCAAGAGAAAAAGAAAATAACCCAGAGACTTGCTCTCCCTCCTCGGCCTCCTCTAGCTGAGAGCAGCTGCAAAACCTAGCATCAAGGGAGCAGCATGGACCACAGAGCTCTCCCACAGGTGAGTGTCCCCTTGCACTTGCTGCAACTACAGAGAAGGCGAGGAAAGAGAAATCCACATCTTCTTTGTGCACAGAAGCCCACATCATGGCAACCTTCACAAACCACACCTGCTTCTCTGGACATGACCAGAAGAAAGGTATGAGAAATACACAATGAATGTTTAAGTTCTAAAAAACATATCTCAAGGGCCAGCCAAATAGCTCAGTGGACTAAAGCACCTGCTTAGGCAGAGCACAGTGGCTGGAGTTTGATCCCTGGCTTGGGGTGTGGGCCTGAGCCCTGGGGTGCACTAGATAGCAACTGAGACTGGGCATGGTGGTGCGGGCCTGTAATCCCAGCACTTGGGAGGCTGAAAACAAGAGGATCACTAGGAGTCCAATCTACATAGTGAGACCCTGTGGGCCCTACAGACCCTGTCCTAAAAAAATAAAAATAAAATATATAAAAAGATAAAAATAGAAAACATATTACAGTACAAGACACAGTGTCATGATTTCCCATCTGCCCCTCATTTCCAACGCACTTATCCCATTCCTCTCACTGCTTTCTGAAGAAGTTCTGGAAGTTCTCTTTTCTGAGGGTCTTTACAGGGTGTGATAAAATATATGGTGACTTAGAGCACAAACTGGTCAAGCAATGGCCATGACTCATCCAGACGGCTGACACTGACAATAGTTCTACAAAGCACAGTACATGGTTTCAAAGTAAATCCCGAGGGGATTTGACTGACCTTGAAAGATACAAAAGTTACATGCTTTGCTATGCAGGTCTTGCTTTAACTTGCCCTTAACCACCCAGCAGAAAAGTTTAACTATGAGGCATAAAACATAAAGCTAGATTAGTATGCTGAGCTGTAAAAGGCTTAAATCAATAGCTTCCTACATGGCCAGTTCTGCCAGTAATCCACTGCAATTATGGAATACTGGACTATGTATACAACTACTTTCTCTTAGTTCAATGAGAAGAATTTTTTTGTACCAACATTGATTAGAAAAATTATCATATCTACGCACTGTGATCTGTATAACTACTACAAGGACAACAATATACATTGTATCAATTATTGGGAATGTACTACTATCATGTTTTTGAAAAACAAAAAATACGGTGACTACCAGAGTGCCATCCAACAGGCTCACAGAAACATTACACTGTCGTCATCCACTCATTCACAAAGTCTGGGACCATGTAACTTCTCACTCTTCCCCAAAGTCAAAACAACACGAAAGGGAAACATTTAGAATGGGTTTGGGACAGTGAGGCAGCTAACGCAGCACAGGGAAAGAGGACTTCCAGAACAGCTTCAGAAAGTGCCAAGGATGATGGGATGAGTGTGTTGCAAGTGAGGAGGAGAATTCTGAGGGAGATGAATGGCAATGTGTCTTTTATTTTATCATTTTTTACAACCTAAACATTCACTATACTTTTAGGTTACACCTCTTATATAAGGAAGTACTCATTCCCTTGCCTTTTATAACAGGAGAAAAAAATATGGCTTCAAATTTCTCAGTAGCAACATCCACCACCCTGGGATGGTTAGCAAACAACCAATGACCAAACGGCTCTTGAGGTTGCCAGTCTTGTGCCAAAATATCATGTTATAATATTAACTGTTATACTACATTTTCAAAAGATGAACTAGCTATTATCTACAAAATGACAAAGTACCCAGATCCAGGCACTGGGCTAAAATGTTTTTCCTAATTTAATCTGCACAGGTAGAGTTTATTATCTGTTTTACCATTTCCTCCTCCCCAAGACAGAGCTGAAATGTTACTGCTGGCATCCTCGGGCATTGTGGTTACTCCTAGAGTGTGCAAGAAACAACACAGAAAATGGGAAGTTAAAAGCCTGGACCAGGGCCTGCATCTAGTCTCAATTTTTATTCAAAACACAAATCACTTCACTGTGAAACAGAGGTCCCCATCTACGTCCACCCAGAAATCTCCTTTGCATTGTGTCCCTAACAGAGTCCACTATTTAGAAGATTCTGTCTGTTGAACTGTACTTAAGCACAAATCAATTCATTTCCATTGCTTAAACAAACATTGGTATAATTTTGCTTTCTTTTTTTTTTTTTTTTTTATGTATTTGGTACGGAGTCTCACTATGCAGATTGGACTTCTGGTGATTCTACTGTTTTCAGTCTCCCCAGCACTGGGATTACAAGCATGTGTCACCACGCCTAGACTCTGTGGCTGGCTCTATGTGCCCCAGGAGCAGGGCCAGTGCAGCATGTTGTGCCAGGGATCGAACCCCGTTTTCTGCACTTGCCTAAGTAGACACTTAGTCTGCTGAGCTATCTCGCTGGCCCTAGTTTTTCTTTTATTTTGACTGAATGAAATTTAAGTTGTTTTAATTTAATTAAAGACTTAAAGGGACAGGGAAATAGCTCAGGGGCACAAGTGTCTGCCTGTTAAGTGCAAGGTCCTGAGTTTGATTCCCAGTTCTGAAAAAAAAAAAAAAAAAAAGACTTAAAGTCCAATGGCAAATTGACAGAGCTATAGCTGAAAGCAACAGAACAACAAGAAAGGCTTTCACTCCTAAATACTTCAGCATATACTTCCTATGCACAAGCACATTTGTTCTCATCACCGTAGTGCAACCTCAAAATCACTGAACCCACTCTCACACTCAAAATACCTCAGCTGTGCAACAGCAAGCACTCCTCAGGGCTGTGGGCTGTTGCCTCAGCCCCGTCACGCCTTGGACCCGCCTCAGGTTCCATGGCCTGGGACAGCTGAAGGAGAACAGGTCAGTTATTGAGCAAAAGGTCCCTCTGTCTGCACTGCCTCATGGTTCCCATGCTGAGAGCCAGGCTGTCTGTCTGCCTTTGTGGTCAGACAGAAGCCGCACTGTGCTCTCCCCTATGCCACTCTCCAGGGAGCCCATGTACAGCAAGTCCCAGAGCTGGTTGCTTTGATCTCTGTGAAGCTATCAGTTTTCTCTTTGTTACAACAGCAGTTCACAGGGACACATTTCCTAAAACTATGACAATGTCTTTATTCCTTGATACACTCCAACCTGCCTTCACCTGTCTTAGCCGTGAGTCGCCCATACCACCTTGCCAACGCCTTGTCACCTGGAAACTGACACTTACTTAGTACCTACTATGTGCTGGTACTGAAGTGCGTTTATGCCCCGCTTTTCTTTGGCAGCACTAGGAACTGTACCCAGGGGCTCACAAATTCAAGGCAAGATGCTAGCACTGAGTTACATCCCTGACCCTTCTAAAATTTCAAGACAGGATCTTGTTAAATTGTTCAAGTAGGCCTCAAATTTGCATGCTCCAGCCTTGGCCTCCTAAGTGGACAGGTGTGGGCCACTGCATCAAGGCCCACTCAAAGTTTATAAAGGCTAAAACCTAAGGTTAACTGCAGCCAACAATCCGTCCAGAGTCACTCAGTGGGGACAACACACAGGAACACGAGGGGCCAGCTGGTTCTAGAATGGGTGCTGTTTCTCTCAAGATACTTCCTATAAGGGGGACTTCTAAATCTCCCTACACTCTGGGTCAGGGATCTACAGCTGCATTAATGATCCATACACTCAGTACCTTAAAGCAACCATGCGGTCTTGTCCCTGATGGTTCTGTGGATGAGCAAGGTTTACCTGGGCAGCAATCTCTGCTGGGTGCAGTCAAGGGCAACTGACCCTGGAGCACCAAAGGCTCAGCCATGCTGGCACCAAGGTGGCTCTCGCATCGCCGGTCATGGCCGCTGGCTGTCAGCACAGGACACTGCTGGGCTATAAAACACATAAATGCTTTTATGTGGTCCTCCTTGGGGAGGTGGCTTGGTCCAGCAGGGTTCCCAGAGGGAGTGTCAGCAACTGTTCCAAGAGGCCTAGATGAAGGCACATGGCATCTTTAACCCTGCCCTGGGAGACATGGAGTATTACAACCACTGTCATGGCGCCTGCTCCAAATCAAGAAAAGGCCACTAAAAAAAAGTATACACATGGATGGGCACTGCCTGAACAGGTCACTCTTGGAGATGACACCAGCTGCTAATAGAAGTATAGATTATTTTAAATGTCTCTTTTATATACTTCTCGAGTTTTCTATTACACACACACATTTTTATAACCACAAAGATGAATTAATATCTGAAGCTATCTAGTGCTGTAATATATGTGATGATCAATATGTCAGTTAACATATACATCTATCTGGGACTAATATACACTCTTGTGCAGCAGGAAGAAAACACGCTAAAATATCACTGTGGTACATGTGCGATTGTTTTCAATCTATTTTTCATCTTTTCAGAATGGACCTCTATTGCATTTAAATGAAAAACATTTTTAAAAATTAGCTGGACTCAATAGCACATACCTATAACAATAACCACATAGGAGGATCTCAAGTTCAAGGCCAACCTAGGCAACTCAGTGACACCCTGACTCAAAATAAAAGGGCCGGGGATGCAGCTTCATGGTAGAGCACATACCTAACATGCTGAGTCCTGGGTTCAATCCCCAGAAACAAAATACTAAATCAACCAGTCACTTCATGGAAAACATCTATATTTTGGCTGTGCATATTACAGTTTAATCTCTTTAGGATTCCTTCTCCCAGTGGCTAGAGCTACCCATCTTTATAACATTTTTTCCTAAGCCAAGACCACTAAGGAGAAACTTCTGCCTCTTCCCTCCTTTTCCACAAGGTAAGTTACTGAGCCTCCAAATGTATTTTTCAAAAAACAGGCAAACAGCAAGCTGGAAGCTGCTCTCACCTGGTTTCTCTTCCTGTCATCTATTTAATTATGTTTATACTCCATTTCTCCCCTCTTCTTGCCAAGACAACCTGAAGTCCAAGGCAATGGCAGGTGCAATCTCAGAAAAATCCTTGAGTCCACCAGGCTGAGGTTTTGTGTCAGGTCCCATTTGTCTTCTCAGAGCTCTGAATCAAAAGGGACCCCAGGCAGAGGAGAGGGTGTGAGACCCCCAGGGGAGGGATCGGGATGCTGGAGGAAACCTGCTACCTAGATCCTTGTGTCTGTGTCATACTCACCAAGGACAAGGACGGCTGAAGACGACAAAACTGCCACTGCCTAACAACAAAGAGATCCCTGACGCCCAGCACCAAAGGACACAGGAGAGTTTCCTACGAAACTACAGAGAGCAGGGCAGCTAGAGGTGTCAAAGGTGGCCTTAGCCCTCAGCGCCCGCCTTGCCAAGGGAAGACCAGTTCCGACAGCAGGCACCCAGCTGTCACCAGAATCTGCACACACCCACACCTTGGAGTGAGGAAGCAGATTCGCAGAGTTGGTCTGTGCTATTTTTACCCAGTCACTTTCCAACCATAAACCACACACTTCAGAATGCATTGTTTTGTGTGGATTAAGAAATCTGACTTCATCTTTGTTGTGGTTTAATGTTCTGCAAACCCCTATGAAGGAAAAACTTCGCATTCCCATGGAAGCCAATGACATTTGCTGGCCAGATCATGAATATCCTGATTTCTCTAAAGCACACTGCTCTGTTACACAGACGCTATGAACTCCTTTCCCTCCTCCATAAGGCAGGCAGACTCCGCAGGTCTGTGCCAACAGGCTGGCTCCTAGAATGCCAGGCCATGCATCTGGCTTTGTGAACAGCCCAGTCCAGCACCAAGAGCTAAAATTACCTCAGAGTGACTCATGCAATAGCTATTTATGACTTTGTTGGCATTGTGAGGGATCAACACCCAGGTGCAGAGTTGTAGGAGGACCAATAATGGAAAAGTTGACCAATCTTAAAGGATGCCCAGATGAGGTCAGGGACAAGGCCTGGCACCACCATGTGGGCACAGAAACAGTGGATATCAACCCCCCTCCAAAAAAAAATACTTCTTTTCTAGAAATGCCAACCCAAGTTTTGTTTTTCTGCTTAAAACTTCACCTCTGATCACATTCTGAGTCCAGACACGATGGTTGGGAGCTTTCACTCCTGCAATATAAACAAAGCCTGTCAGAAGTACTTCTAGCTTGGGCTGAGCTGCGGTTTTTCTGCCTGGGGATGGAGTCCTTTTCATTTTCAAATGAAAAATCTGGAATGACACCAAAGTTTCCTTTTGCATTTCATGAAAAGTTTATGATGCTGTAATACAAATCCAAAAGAGAAGTTACTAGAAGTACTTTGCTGAGAAGGAAAAAACACACTTCCCAAAAGTGGACAGGTGGCCACTGCTGAAAGGGTGAAGCCCCAGTTGCTGTGGGCTCTTACGGAGGGCAAGCCCCAGTCCTGAGCCCTGAGTGGGCACTGCACCAACAGCAATAGGTCAGCAATACCCACTTGCTGTGCATGGCCAACACTGCAATTGCCCCATCAGCAGGAAGGACACATCACACCTTCTGGTGGACCAGATGCTGCTGGGAAAGCAGTGAAGGCACAGGTGAGGGCCTGGTGGCCACATGGCTAACAGACTGCACCTGAGGGCTTCGGACAGCCAAAGGGAAAATGAAACAGAAGGGGCGTGGATGGGGTGGCTGAAATTGGGGGACAGGGAAGGACTTTTCTAAAAGCGGCATCAGTGCTGGGACCCAAATGGTGGGGAGAGAAATGCAAAGCTCTGGGGAAGAGCAGGCAAGGGAAGCACTAGAGAGTAAGGGGATGCATTTAGCATATTTGAGTAAAAATAAAGGGGAATTGATGGTACAAGACTGGGGTCCCTCAGCGAGGGCCTCTGGGCAGCAGAGGAGGGGGAATTGGCCACCTCCTAAGAGGTGCTGCTCACCCAGGAGCTAGGTCTGGCCCAAGCCTGACTTCAGCTGCTATCTGTATGCTGATGACTTCTGTAGTAGGAAGACAGTGCTAGGCTGGGCTGCAATAACTAACATACTCTGAAGTCCCAGGGCCATACATGGTGTTTCATCCAAACAAATTACACTCTGGTGCAGCGACTCTGTACTTTTCAAGCAGTGACCCAGGAACTCTTGCTGCTTCTGTCCTGTGACTACGGGAGGTGGAGGCTGTGCTCCTGGGGTGGAGCCCTATGCGCTGGCTTCTCACGCAGTGTGTAAGTTACACCCATTTCTTCTGCCCACAGTGCACTAGGGAGAAACTGGTTATGAGGTCACCTAACTGCAAGGACCAGGGGAGCAGGATATGGCTGAGCACTAGGGATGGCTGCTGCCACTATGTCTAGCTAAGTCCTATTTGTAAGAAGTCCACACCCATGTCCTGGCCCTGGAAATATCCTGTAGGTGCAGCAGAGCCACCATATGCAACACATACCCAACTGTTTTCTTTTCCAAAATTTTTCCTTTTCTAATCTTGGCAAATGATAGGATGCCTGAGCCAAAACCAAAAGAACAATCCTAGCTCCATCCTTGTCTCTCCACAGATCATAACTATGTCTCACTGTTCTGCCCCCAGCATGACCCTGGGCAGCTCTTGCCTTCTGTCCATGGCCACAAGGCTAACACCCAACCATGAATGGCCACCTGCTTATAAGAACTGTGTAGTGCCTGCAATCTAGTTGGTGAGTTGATACTCCTCCCATCGCACAAGGCCTTTCCAGCAGAGTCCTCCAGACTGTATAGTGTGGTACCTCAGGTGGCTTCCGTTCCCATAGTCTCTTCCTCTGCCTTGTGCTCTACCTGTGACCTTCCTTGGTACCTACACTGCCTTGGCCCTTGGCTTCTCAGCAAAAGAGGGTTCCATGTTCCATGCCTCTGGCCACTCAGGAACAACCGATTGCCCATGACTGTTTTTTATAGTTGCTCCATTGAAATGCTGTGTCGTAAGTGGGGCTGCATCTTACCAAGGGGTATGGTTCCAAAGCAGTCTTATGTTTCCTGCTGAAAGGGCCAATCACTGTGCTGAGTACAGTCATCCACTGCTTGATGACAGGAAAACGTTCTGTAAAATGCATCCACAGGAGAGTTCCTACCTGCAAACACTGAGTGTAGTTATGCAAGCCTCATGGTGCAGCCTACCACATACACTGGCTCCATTCTACAGAGGGTCCCTCCCAGGCTACACCCCTGCAGCATGCTACTGTGACAAGTATGGTAGGAAACTGTAGTACAATGCTAAGTGTTCCTGTAGCTAAACACAGAAAAACTCCTAGGAGATCAGGACTTCTCAGCTCCAACGGTATGGGACCACTGTGTTGTCCCACTGAGTGCGCTGCTGCTGATGGACATGACCTGCTGTTATACTGCACATGAATATTCACTTTCCAAGACTTGATGGAGCTCACAAACTCATAGTAAAAGTCAACCAGAAGCAATAAATCAATACACAACTGCCAATGGTGAAAAGTCCTGAAAGACCCCAGACTCTGAAAAGGACAGGGCTTCCACTTTCCCTTGGCAGGTACAGGGAAAGGAACCCTGACCACACGTTCCAGATCTAGTTCTTGGTCTCAAACCCTATAGTCTTCACCATCTTTCTGGTATGAGATCTGCATTTCTCTATTCTTTCATCTGTCCAGAGGCCACAAGGCTCAGGGCTCACCTGCACGCAGCCTATCACCTGGAGCTGGTGATAGGGTGGGAAAGCCACCATTCCCATAGCAACACTCCTGGCCTCATGAAGCAGGAACCTCCAGGTTCTGCTAGAAACAGGTGTAAGATGGGGAACAGGGCCAACCACTCGGAGCTGGTGGGAAAGGACTCTGAAGCCCCCACGTGGGGACTCTGCCAGGCCTGCTGCCAGCCTACACCCAGCCCTACACAGCAGCATGACTCTGGGGCACCCCAGAGGGGGCAGCGTTCTGCTTCACAAGCCACGCCCCCTCCCCAGGCTGTGTCCTCCTCAGCCTCCCATGGTCCTTCCCCGGCACTCTTTCCTTGGGGTCTGCTGGCTTTCTATAGACAGGGAGCCCTAGAAAGGGGTGAACTGGTCTCTCTGGTTTTTACTCCATGCTCCCAAACAGGAACAACCTCAAGTCACTTAAGTTGGGATTCTCTTCAGCCTTAATGCTGTTAACCATTTTCCCCAAGACTTACTAAAAGAAAGAAATGCCCACTGGCTCTCCAAGCTCAAGGCATGGAGATGCAGAGTGGCCCGCAGGAAGGGCCACGGGGTCCATCTGTGGCCAACCAAGACGGGTGGGGCCTGGAGCCAAGCCACACTTGCTGACAGTGAGCGATCCATATGAAGCTCCCCGGGGCAGTCCTGGCCAGGAGACCAACCCTGCCCCAGCCCCAAAACTGTGGCAGTGGAAGTGGTCCCACTTGTACCCAGGAGCTGACTACAGGAGTGTGAATCACATCTAGTCACCACAAAAACCCCACGCCACCTCCCTCTCCCCTTCCTTTCTCTCAGGTCCAGATCAGCTTGGGAAGCCCGCCCTAATCTCCCCAGAAATCCTATTTTTGTTGTCTCAACATTCAAACCAAATTCTGAGTGGAGCCCATGCTGGAATATAGAGGGGCCATAATAAAGGGGCTACGCAAGGGCTTGGGGTACAGCGAGTATGGTGGCCCCTCTAAGGCGGGGCTATTACCTAAGAACTTACATTCAGCTTGATCAACCGAGATTGAGAGCCTTCACACATGGAAGTAAAATGAAACAGTACTGCGCCTGTCCTCTGGTGAGTGAGCACTACAGTCACAGTGTCCACCTCGGATGTCCTGTGGTCAGATCAGGGCCCACTGGAGAAGGGGAGCTGAGTCCCACAGCAGTGGCTCAATGAGCAGCATCCCTACCGGAGCCTCTGCTGCCATAGCCCCGGAGGCGAAGCTGCCCTTGCATGGTGTAAACGAAGTCTTTACTGAGGTCAAGAGATTCAGGAGATGCAGCAACAGATAAAAGCAGGTTTTAGACAGTGTACATAAGAAGTTTCAAAAATCAAAACACGGGGGAGGGGACACCCACTCGGGACCCCCTCCTGTCCCTCTCCTGGACAGGAGCTTTCTTTCTCTTAATAAATCTATCCTGCTCATAAAAAAAAAAGAAAGAAAGAAAAGAAAATCAAAACACGTTTGAAGGCGAGTGGGGCTGCTCCTCACAGTGTAGCTCCTGTTCACTGGGACACAGGACTTTCTGGGACCTTGGGGGACAGAGTCAGAAGTGATGAAGGAATCACGCATCCTCTGCCAGCCCTGCCTGGGATTCTCTGACCTGATTTGACAATTCCCTTATCGAATTGGACTACTAAAATAGGACTGTCTTGTCCTACTTCAACTGAGTCCTGAATCCTGACCTGTGAGGTCAGCTGGGGAGCCCCGTGTGGTTGGGGTGGGGGCAGGCAGAAGCAAGTCGTCATGACAGAAACAAACTCTACAGGGGCATCAACAGGCTGCAAACCCCCTATTATGCCCCACAGGAAACCCTAGATGCAGGAAGGACCCAGTCCAGATGCAGGAAGTGGTTTCCACACCAGAACACAATTTCATCCCTCCTGGATTCCCCAGGTTTTACTTAAGAAGAATAAAAGCACAAGTTTAAAAGCAAGCTGAGGGCCGGCGAGATGGTTCAGTGGTCTAAAGCGCCTGCTTAGGAAAGCTCAGGCAAATGCAGGGACTGCGGTTCGATCCCCGGCACCACATGCTGCGCCAGCCCCCACCACCAGGGCAGGCTGAGCCAGCCACAAAATAAATAAAATAAAGAAACAAACAAACACAACAAGCAAACAAATAAATAAAAATAAAATTTAAAAAAAAAAAAAAAAAGCAAGCTGAACTTCCCAAATGACTTCCTAGGTGTGGCTTTGGTCTTAGGAACTGTGGTCTGGTCTGCACGCTGCCTGGTGGGCTGGTGCAGATCCCTAGGGTGCCTTCTGCAGGTTCTCCACCAGGCCTCCATGCCCTCCCTCTCCTCCTGCTCCAGCTCCCACACACAGAGGGGCTCCAGGCAGGGCTGGGACATGACACTGCAAGCAGGGAGAGTGGGGCACCCAGGGCAGCATGCTGCCCTCGTGGAGGAGGAAGAGGAGTGACAAGGGGGACCAGGAGGGGTAAAAGCCACACAGCGAGCCTGGGCGCCCCAGCCTTGGCCTGCACACTGGCGGTTCACACTCCAGATTCCCAGGTCTGCACCAAAGCCTGGGCAGGAGGTCACAGAGAGTTCCTTGCTTGGGTCTGGAGGCCTGGCTCACAGGATGGCTATGAACAGAACAGCCACAGAGGCCTGGGGACGAATCATCAAGAGTGATTTCCCCAGCTGCAGCCTCCCTGCTTCCAGAGCTGTTCCCTGCTTTTCTCATTTTGCCAATCCCTTCCGAACAATTTTCTGTGCCTTTTTATTTCTTTGGGGGCTGCACTCCTCTTCCTGGCTCTGTAGCCCCTGGAGATAAACAAACAAACAGTCCAGGGTCAGCCTACAGGAAGCCCAAGCCTCGTGGTATGCGGAGCAGCACCGACAGCGACGGCAGGGGCAGCAAGTGCCACTGCCTATGTGACCAGGCTGACAGCCCAACAGCTCTAATCCCCAAAAGCCAACCACCACCCTGGTCCACCAACCGCCCATGTGCTCGCAGGAGCAGTATCCACACGGGCTCTGCATTTTGCTCTAGGAGCTCTGGTTCCCATTAGCTACAAAGAAGGAAGCTACATGAGCATCTCTGCTTGGCTCTCGTGGGTGGTCACAGAGCAAAGCAGACCACCGCATTAGACACCGAAATAGGAGAGGAAGGGCCTAAAGAGCTTTAGTGTTGTCCATGAGAGCCTTGCTCTGTCAAGATCACTAATAAAATATGCTACTACAAACATACTTTCTATTTCAAGAGGCAGTCCACTTTCCCAATCCAGTTCCAAGCCAAAATGATAAAACCCCTGCCATTTGAGAATTCTTGCCTTATGTCAGACACTGTGACAAGCACTTAATTAACTAATTACCCAAATAACCTATGTCCCTGCTTCCTGGGTAGCATCTTTCCGGGAAGACAGGGTGTGGCAAAGCTGTTTGGGGGAGTACTCGGGCCCAGGTTCCAGGACACAGGTGCCATACAACGCCCGCCACCCCAGAGTTCCCAGGGTCCCAGAGGTGTGTGGAAGGGCTGCGAGTGTGCTGTTGCGGCTGTCCTCATGGTGGCTTCCTCTGTGTCCCCCAGGGTGTACTTTCATTTTACTTTGGTTTTTGATTTCTCCTCTCTTTTACTTGGCACAAATCCACTCTCCAAAAAAGCCAGTTCCTCCTTTAACTTTTCAAACAAACTTTGTCTCCATGTTTGCTGGCTTCATTCAAGTTTTTGTTCACGATTACAAGAATCTGGAAACCAAGACACAAGCACTCCCAAGCCCCATAATGCTGATTTATCAAGCTATCTGTAGAAGGACCAGGAACCTGAGCAGGCAGGAGCGCATGCTCAAGGCACTTAACCTCTCTGTGCTGGCTTCTC
Organism: Capromys pilorides; assembly: GCA_004027915.1. Classification (NCBI taxonomy): domain Eukaryota; kingdom Metazoa; phylum Chordata; class Mammalia; order Rodentia; family Capromyidae; genus Capromys; species Capromys pilorides. The sequence goes on from PVKN010029964.1 coordinate 12,702, forward strand.
TTGATAGAGGAACGAAGACACCTACCTTCCTACTACCCTTTCGGAACTCACATACATAAAGCACTTAAAGAGTAGTGGCTAGACAACGGGATTAGCATCTACCACAGAAGGCTCTGAGCGTGGCAGCCCCATTCTGAAGGGTAGAGGTCTCAATCCGTCCTCCAAGT
>PVKN010029965.1:0-12863 GCA_004027915.1 Capromys pilorides
GAGGTCTTTATGAACAGGCACCTATGGTTTGATGAGCTGCTTTGATAAATTCAAGCTGCAGACTTTTATTACACACTTAAAATGTTCTTACAAGTCTTACATGATAGGTAACAATTTTAAAGTCTTTAAAATTATATGGAGGCTTGCAGAAAGTCATATTTGTCAATCCCCAAAGAGAGGTTTTAGGTAAAAATCAGTTTAAGAAATATTCCATTCTCCAGGGACAACCCAGAGAGTCCTGGTTACTTGGGCAATAAGCAAAATCCAGGTACTTGAGGTCTTCAAGACCTCCCCTCTTGTCCACTACATCCAGCCCATCAGTGGATGGGGCCTGCTCGCCGGTGACTTTGGCTCTGTGACCAGCTGTGGTGGAAATCGGAAGCTGACGCTTGCTCAACCTGCCCTGCTCAGCCTCTAGAGCAGAGGAAACCCCAGCGGCTGAAGTGGTTGCTTTTGTCTCTTTGCCATTCACGGTTCACAGCTCTCTGGTGTCTCTGTTCTAACGAAAATAGCAAGGGGACCCAAGTGGAGGAGGCTGCTGGCCTTGGATCTCCTCGTTACCTTGATTTCTCTTGCCCTCTTGCATTGTTGATCCCTCTGATTGTCTGGGGATGAAGACCCTGTGTGTGCTGCCCTGAGCCCCACTCTGTGCTCTGATTTACTATCTGTGGGGTTCTCTGCACCCCACTTTCCAGTACCTTTCATTCCCCTTCCCTTGTAAGGGGTGGAGATAGTGTGGCTGGGGCCTGCAGTGTCTGCACGAACAGTGAGGTGGAGACCCACACCGCAGTGGGGTCAGGATGTCCAGGCTTGTGCTGTGGGCATGGATCGCAGACCACCACTAGGTTAGACTGTTTCACTCTGACCAGAGTGACAGCGAAGACCTTAAAAGACTGAAGAATTGACCCAAAGCAATGAAGCTCTGGAAGCAGGGCTGCCACTGGGTCTGGGCTGCCATGTCACCTATGTACAACCCGGAGGACAATGGAACAGCCACTGGGAACGAATGAAGGGACTGCCATCCCTGCACTCAGCTACAGTGAGATTTGAAAGAAACCCAGAAGGTTCCCCAGCTGGTGCAAATTCATGGAGATCACACAAATCCCAGTGTGAGCCCACGGAGGGACGGGGTGACACAAGCAGACCCTGGTACTGAATGCCTGCCTAGAGCACGGCTGAGATGCACAGGTTCCACTCCATGGTAGGAGGACAGGCTATGCTCCCCCCAACAAACTGCAAAGACAGTAAGGACACTGGGAAATGGGAAAGGAAACAATCAGTGTGAGAAACAGGCTCCTGGGGGTGGTTAGAGCTGCAGAATTCAAATACATGTGCCCCAAATAGTACAGAACCAACAGGAAGCCACTGTCAGCACACCTAACCTCAGGCAGGTGGAGTTCACAGGTGTTGGCAGGAGCAACTGGAAATTCCTCCCACGGATGCTTCCCTCGTGAGGATTCTAAGCTCTCACCAAACCACGGTGTCCTGGAATGATACCGAGAAACAGCTAAGCAGGAGGAACACAATGTAGCATGTAGTGAATGATAATTATTATCATATGGAGCATGTGTATATGGGCGCAGCTGCTAATGATTTCTTAGAAGAGCCTGCAAAGGTTATTTGCAGCTGTCATTAAGGTTTTTAAGGTGGAATGGAAGATGTAAAACCAGAATAGAACCCTGTGGGAAATGAACTTGGGAACTGAAAAAGTAAAATTCTCGGAAATGTTGGAAAAAAAAATTTTTTTTTGAGACAGGGTCTCACTAGGAAGTTCAGACTGGCCGTGAGCTCATTTTGCAACCCAGGCTGGTCTCAAACTCACAATAATCATCCTGTCTCAGCCTCCAGAGTGTAGGGATTACAGGGATGTGTCACCGCGCCTGGCTTCTGGAAATGTTTTTAAGAAGTTATTCCCTGGCAGAAAAACAAATCACTAGCTGGATTACATCATGGTCTAGATAATGAATTAATGACCTGAAAGATAGGTAGGTAAATTATTTCAAAGGCAGTGGAAAGAATTCATGGAAGAGCTAAAACTTATAAACAACAGAGTAAGAGCACTCAAGCGTGTTGCCTAGGAATTGCAGAAGGAAGGATTAGAAGGCTGGTGTGTTGCCCCTCTGTGAATGGGCCCATCCTGAGCTTGGACCCAAGTGTCTGATGCCGCCCGAGCCCCCACTCTTTCAGGGGTACAGGCTCTCTGAGGGCCCTCTGATCACAGCATCTGCATGACAGCTGGAGGGGCCCGGTCAGGGGCCTGTGTCTCCTGTCCCTCCATTAGCTCCTGCTGGGCAGCTTCAAGGTGCCACACAGATCTCCAGCCAGCCAGCCTTCCTCCATGGCCTCCCTCACCGCAGGATCAAAATACTAAGAATTAATTATTGCTTCTCTACTGAATAAGGACACTTTTCTCTTGTCAGGATTACAGAGCCAACGATATGAGAACTATTTCCATAGTATTTGGTATTAGAAGTAATCTAGGGCCAGCGAGATAGCTCAGTAGACTAAAGCTCCTGCTTAGGTAGAGCACAGCAGCCAGGGTTTGATCCCCAGCATGGTGTGCTGGCCCTACCCCCAGCCCCCGGAGCACCCTGAGATGGTGATTGAGACTGGGTGTGGTGGTGCGCACCTATAATCCCAGCACTTGAGAGGCTGAAAACAGGAGGATCACTACGAGTCCAATCTATATAATGAGACCTTGTAGACCCTGTCCTAAATATAGAAGAAGAAAAAAAAAAAAAAAAGACTGAGCTGGTAAATGAATGATACAATTTATCTCATTATTATTTCTACAGTAAATAACAGAAAATATGATACAGTTTAAGAAAGACAAAATGTGAACTCACAGGGTGAGTTTCATAAAATGTGAATCTTAACATCGTCATGTAACTGCAATAACATTAGAAACTGACAAAAACAAATATCACAAAAACTACAAAATTGGAAAACTCATGTTTTCCTTCCAAGTTTTGAAGAAGTATGAAGCATTTGAAATGAATAAAAAGACCATACACTTGGGAAACTGTAGTCTTATTATCAAACAATGATTTTCCTATGAAAATCTTCTTATTTTTAAACTTCACTGTTTAGCTAAGACAGAACCTACATACAAACTTCTAGGTTGAATGCCTGTAAGTTAATACCTATATTTAAAAAGGCTCAAAACTTAATGTACTAATGACCCTAGTCAAGTGCTTTAAGACTGAAAACAGAGTAAATATTTTTTTGTTGTTTGTTTGTTTGGTGGAGCAGGGGATTGAACTCAGGTCCTTGCACTTGCCAGGCACTTATTCTTATTACTGAGCTATCTCCCTAACCCATAAAAATGTTTTTAAATTTAAAAAAACAGATAAGACAATAACAAAAGAAACCTAATAGATACTGCAAAGTCTGAAGAGCTAATGCATAAATTTAAGATTGGACGGTGGGACCACAATAGGGAAACTCAAGAGTTTTTTAAGTGCATGAAACCCATTATATAGCAACAAAACGAATAGAAAACTAACTCAGTTATCATCAGTAAACACTGAATCTTTAGTCCCTGTCTGTATATGGTCACCCACGACCCACTCTCACTGCCCTAGCAATAATTCTACTGATTCTGATTCTTAGAAAGGATGGTCTTGACATATTTCTAAGAAGTTGAACCCTATTTTGTACTGTATTCTAGGATAGAGAAAACCAAGACAAACTTTCCCATGTACTTGTATGATGGTTGTGTCTATATCCCCAGCAAGAAAGTGAAGTATGAGTACCCTAAATAAACATTCGTTTGCCCAATTATTATTTTTTTTTCGTTTGCCCAATTATTCAATTTATGCAAAATCACTAACTACTGGCCAGTGAGATTCAACATTTACAAATGACTTAGCAGCTACCAGCTCTGTAGAAGAATTCACCACTGACAGAAGGAAGCAGAATAACACGTGGCTGTCTCCACTGAGGCAGAAAAAATAGTTGATGAAGTCCGTTATTTATTACCATTGAAGAGGCAGGAGGGATTTTCTCGCTTTCCTGGAAAGCCTTAGCAAAATTCCCAGGAATTAGCAGTGGCCTGTTGGGCGGATCTTATTCACAGTCAAGAAGCAGTGAGAGAATTAGATGCGTTCCTGAAACCTGCCACATTGTGTGGCACATCCTGCAGACGAAACTAAGGCAGAGCCATCAACCACGTAAGCCGGTGTGGAAGCTTCCCATTACCGTCAGAAACACAAATTCCTTTTAGAAAATCCACAGGGGCCGACAGCACCCTGCCCAATTAACCAAGAGCTCTCAGCCAGTTCCCCAGCCCAGAAATCAATATAAATAGCTTACCTTTGTGGATTTCATCACCTTGTTTTCTGGAGTTCTTTTGCTCCAATTTTGGTGTTGTTTACTCGCAGAATTTTTTTTTTCCTGCAATTTTATTTTCAATTTACAAGAACCTTCCTCTTTGTGTTTTTTTTTTAAAAGAAAATCTATTTTTTTTTTGTCTTCTGATCATTAACTTCCCAAATGCCTACTGAGAATTACTACTCTGAGACAAAGAGCTAGACAAGAAATCAACCAACCAACCTCATCTGCAGCCAAAGTAGGGAGAAAGTCCGAGACCGGGCCCCCAGCACCATGTCCCATTTGCGTTTCTTTGCTGTTTGCCCTAGGGGGTTCACATTACACCTCTGGGGCTTTCCTACTTCCATGCAGGGTTCAAAAGCAAAAAAAAAGCCCAGGGGAACTCCAACAGAGACCAGTGCCCCATTGAGAGCTCTGAGAGATGAAAATAGTGACTGGACTCCCCCCTTTAATATCTTGCTTTCTTTTGGGAAAGCCGGGAGGATTGCAGAGAAAGGGGATGCGTTCAGACAAGCCCAGTGAGAAGGCAGTGACTGTCTCGTCCTAGATGCTGACAGTATCCTAGCAATGGTGGTCACCTCTGTAGACCCAGAAGAGATACTTTTTCCACCCAGTGCAGACCCTGGCATTAGTAGGTAATGAGGTAGTGGTGGACCTGGCCAATTGTCCCCCTTGATACTAATTTTCCTTTAGTAAGTAAAGTCAGAGCTGATTTCCACGGACTGGACCCATGGGAACACAGACCGTGTGCTCTGCCAGCGCCTCTCCTGTGGTCCGAGTGTCAACTGAAGTCAATTCCTCTACTATGGTCACAGAGTTGGAAGAGTGTCGACAGAGCCGTGGGGTGAGACGTTCTTTCATTCAGATCAGTCCGACTCGTGGGCTCTGAGGAGCACCAGTGTGTCCAGAGCATCAGTCTTGCCGGCGGGTGCTGTAGAGTGGGAAGCAGGTCCTGCCAACCCTTAGGGCCTTTTCAGCATTCGTTCCAGAGAGAGTGGCTGCGATGTGCTGGGCTTCTTGGACCACAACCCCTGAGATGGGAGTCCCGCGCAGTCAGATGACGCCAAGGAAAGGAAGCAAGACGTCAGAATCAGATAAGGGAGATGGCCACGTGATTCAGTCCACAAAAGGCTGTGGGCAACCCCACAGTGATGAAGCCTGAAACTGGCGTGGCCTCCTGAGGTGTCCTAAGAGGGGCAGGAAGACCTGTGCTCTCACATCTCGTCCAGGGCAGGTGTTGGATACAAGCTGGCTCTGGAAGACGGTGTCGCCTTGGAGCTGTTGGTCTTCATATGAGGCCAGTTCCCAAGAGAGCCAGACACCCTCCAGCCGGCCAGCTGCCTTGCCAACGTGCAGCGTCTTTGGATTTAGGAACAGAAAATAGGGCAATGTGTTTCATGCTGGTGCCTGCTGGTTGATCATGGGTACCACTGCCCGTTGTGAGCAAGACCAGAGAGGAGAGACTCCTGTGGTGGTGGGTCTAGTTTTCCACCCGCCACTGGGTCTCAGGGTCTTGCAAAGCAGGAGAGGAGTGTGTGGGGGAGAAGGACAGATGCTTCATGGAGGCTGTGGAAAGCCTTGTGTGGTTATCCACTGCAGCGCTCGGGGGATTTGCAGGATGAGCCACACCTCCCTCTTTGCCCACGAAGGGCCATGTCTCACTTGTTTCTGAGCCTGGTAAACATAGGATAGGAGCACCAGGTCACCACGGGACCCTGACCTCAAACCATAAGCTCGGTGTTATCAGATTCGCCAAACCCCAAGGTTACACGTGAGCAAAATGTTTCACAGTCTAACGGAGGAGATCAAAGCCATGCCAGGTCAGAGAGTGGCCAGGGAGCGCTAGGGCACTCACAAAGCAGAGGTTCAGATGTGCGCAGTGGCCACTTCTGCGTGCACACCTGTGACGTGGACTGGTGGCCTTGTCCACCAGTGCTGAGTGTGGCCTAACCTTGACCTGTCGCAAGGTAAGGAAGGTAAGGAGGAGAGGAAGTGGCTCCGTCGTGGAATGGGCCGAAAGTCAGCGCCACTCCAGCTTCCTTGCCTGAGTCCTGGCCACCGCTGGTCTTTCTCACCTGTGTCCTTGTTTCTCACACCGTCTTACATGGGCACTGGCCAAGCAACCGACTGTGGGTTTCAGACAGTAAAACCAGACTGACATCAGCGTGGAAGCAATGGGGCCGCCCCGCGGTGGAGGGCAGCTGGAGGCGCTGTATGAGGGCCCTGGAGGTCTGCCTCTGCTCTTCCCCTGCGCACTCACCGCAGCTCCAAGCGGAGGCCTTCAGGTCCTGTCAGTGGGATTCTGAGTGGGTTTGGCTGAGCTGAACAGGACTTGGGAAGAGAGTGGCTTTGGGTGCTTAAACCTCTGTCTTTTCCTCGTAAAGCACCTCCAGTGAGCTGCATCCTCAACGTGATTTCCCGTCTCTCCACATGCATTCTGACATGGGGAGACACCAGCCTTACTTGGGGACACACGGTTAGCACTGCAAGTGCATCAGGCAAAGAGGCAGAGAATTCACAGATGGGGACCCCTGGGGGAATGCAGATGCTCCAGGAAGGTGCCAAGTGCCAGAGGAGGAGAGGAGCTGAGTCACGGAGGGAAGCAACGCTGAGCTCCAGACAGCCCAGGACAGGGCAGGAGTGGGAGGTTCCGGGCTGGGCGCCTGCAGGTTGGTGTGAAGGAGGCAAGCTGGGGCTACAGTGAGAGCCCACAGCCTGGTAGGCCTGAGGTCTCACTAGCCTCAGAGGCAGCATCCAGCACGTGTACCTCAGCACCCAGCAGGGCCGCTGAGGTGACTGTGGCCAGCCCTGCAGACACCAAGGACAGGGCGTCCTTCCTCCAAGCCTGGCATCAGCAGCACCAGGCCTCGGGTGGTTAGGAGAACTTGGACAGGAAGCGAAACTCATTTGGAGGACCCCAGGGTGCTAACTGGGGGTGCCTAGGTGGGGCCTGAGGGGAGAGGGAGCCGCCTTTGAGGTCACCGAGATGCTGGGCTTGGGTGGAGCTGGGACACCCTGGGGAACTGGGCTTAATCACGTCATCATCTCTATTTGGTTACAGAGCTCACATCAGCAAGGCGTAAGTCCCCCGCTGGGTGTGAAAAGTTCAGGCAGACTCCTCAGCTTGCCACCCTCCTGTGACACTCCCGGCCCTATTTTGTGAGGCAAATGTAGGATCCTAGGCTGCTCACCGGTCTCAAATATCCTTCTAGCCTGGATCTCAGGTGAGCTCAACAGGGACGCAGATCTTCTTTCATCTCTAATGTGTACAGTACTGAGGATCAAACCCACAGCTTTTTCACTGAGTTCCTCTTTAGTTACATTGTAAAATTTTGATATAGGGCGTCCCTAAGTCACTACTACATCACCCTGACTGGGCTGAGACTCGCCACCCTCCCACCTGAGCCTCCTGGAGATAAGCATATATATTTTAAAATACGTCCATGGTGTTTTATTATGGAGAGCAATGCATTTAGACCCTGAAAGAACAGACTTACAAGTACAGAGCCGGTGAAGTAAGGGGCGAACAGGACAGAGGCAGGGTCCTGGGGACAGCGGCTCAAGCGAGAGGGAGGAGAAGCAAGTCGAGTGGATTTGAGGGCAGGTTTGCACTGAGACTCTCTGCTGCTGGTTTTTCATAGAGCAAATGAATGGTAGCAACAAAACCACATAGCCGCTTCTTTTGGGTTTCCAGGGCTGGCAGCCTGTGGCACTAGCGCCCAGGGAGCCTGGGCAGGAGCCCAGGCTGCCGCCCACCCCTCCCACTGTCCTCTGTGTTTGACTTGTCGTAATGCGTCCCTCGCTGGACTGCCCCCTTGGCCAGGTTGTTCTGTGATCAAACTGCCCGTGCTTGTGAAGAGCATCCACCACTGCCATCCTTAACAACGGAAAACAAGCTCTGGAGCCAATGAGAAATCTACTAAAGTCACCAAAAACACAGCTCTCAAGTATCTGCACTGCTGTGTCTCTTGTCCCAGATGCCCCACTAAAGCAGTGGTCTCTGGCCTCTGGCACCAGGGGCTAGGTTTGTGGAAGACAAGCTTTCCAAGGACGAGGGTCATCAGGGGGCCACCTCCGGAAGACTCAAAGATGCACACAGCTTAGATCCGCCGTGCACATGCGCACACCAGAGCCCTGGCTCATGCAGGACTCTGACATCCCACTGATGGAGCAGAAGGCAGAGTCCAGTTGGTGACAGAGTGCAGGATGGCCAGAAACACAGAAGCTTGCTGGTGCCTGTGTTCCAGTTCCTGACAGGCCCCCCCCCCCCCATCCCCCACTGGTGCATGCAGGAGGCTAGGGTGCCTACTCTAAACTTTGCAAAAAGAAAAGGCTCTGAGTCCACTCTGAGGGCTGAGGAGAGGCCATCTGCAAGGGACCAGGTCTGCACATCAGAAGCCTGGGGCCTCCGGTGGGAGCCCCTTCCCCTGGGAAACCCTAAGATCTTCACTCCCCTGGACTGTTTCCTTGCCTGAACGATGTGAACATCCACGTTCCCAGTGTGACAGGGCTGAGGTGAGGCTGAGAGGGGACAGGGAGTGGCTCTGGCTGCCTCGGCCACAGATCACACTGTCGTCAGCCTCAGGGCCCCTGGGCAGTGCAGCTGCTAGGAGGGGACATGTGCGTGAAGTTGGGGAGGGCACTGGGCGGGCTTCCCGGCAGTGGGTCTTGGCCTGCATTTTGTTCTTCAAAACAGAAAGCTCTGCTGTGTGTCGTGGTCATACCTTGCAGAGGGAAACCACAAGCCCCACTGTTCTTCCCAGGGGCCCTCAACCTCAGGGCCGCACAGGTGCTCCTCTCACAGGCTGTTTCTTCCTGGGCTTCCTCAGCTCTTTCCCGTTTTTGCCTTCACTGGCTCACCCTGCGCAGCAGAGCTCCAAGGGTCTTGATAAGGCAGCTCTGCACACTCCCTGTTGCAAGACCACAGAGTGAGCGTGAAGAACAAGTACTACAACATGAGGCAAGCGACCCGGACTCTCTTCAGAGTCCTTTCTCTTGAGATGTGGAACACGCGTACCCCGCCCTCCTGGCCACTTTCTGCAGCAGCGCTGGCGTTCCCTCTCCTGAGCGTCTTCAGTGTGCTGTTGTGCCGGCCTCAAGTCCCTCAACCCGTTCAACCCCTTCCCTGGCCCTTTCTCGTGTCGTTTTGGGCAAGAGCCAGAGGCCAGGCAGGGCTGGGTCTGATGAGCCCGGCGGAGGCGCATGCAGCGCCCTGCTCGCAGGAGCCAGCCTTCCGGCTGGAAAGGGCTGGGCCGCACCAGTCGCCACATTTTGGTGGAACTCGGTGCGGACCTTGGGGGAAGTGCCCTTGTGTGGGGTCTATTCCGTGCATTCTTCCTTTTCCAACTTTTTCTCTCTACTACAAATTTCAGGTCACTGTCAAATCCTTCCTAACCTAACTTGCTGCCCAACCAGTGTCCTCTACAGAAGGATTTCAGCTGTGCCTGCGCTTTACAATGCGATATTACATCAATATCTAATTTTTATTAACCACCCCCCTCCCCCCACACACACACAGTGAGGACATTTTGGGGCTAAATCGAAGTTTTAAATTACTTTTAAAAAACCCATACATTTAAAAAAGTTTGGGTCTTCCAAGGTATGGCTGTATTTATATTTTCTTTAATTGATTAAATGCTCTATGTATTTCTCCCAGAAATCTCATTTCCATTTTGTTATATTTCTTTCTCAGAATTCAATGTATTAGATGTGTAAATAGTTCATGTATAAATAGTGTATTGATGGAAGGACCAAAGTTTGATCCCAGAGGAGCCGTGATGGCCCCACCCCTGGGGCACTGAGACAGCGATTGAGACTGGGCCTGGTGGCACTCCTAAAATCCTTGCCCTTGGGAGCCTGAAAACAGGAGGATCACTACCAGTCTGAGCTGTATAGTGAGACCCTGTAGACCCTGTACTAAACACAAACAAACAAACAAACAAAAGATAAATAGTGCATGTTCGACATTGGGCAGGGGAACATTTCCACTTACAAACGTCCTTTCAAATGTTACTTGAGCTTTCTTCTGCAGCTTTTGACGCTCTGCCAGACACATAGTAGGTCTTCAGCCACCAATGCAAGTGGTGGTTTGACCTTCCAGGTGACTTTCACTTATGAAATCCTAGCACTTTTAATCTTGCGCTCCTGTCAGAGGTTTCTGACAGAGTTAAGTGCCAGAAAACGCCCAACAACCAAGCCTGCATCTGATATTTATTTAACTTCTTAAAGCTTGCTATCACCATGGTCTCTGAGTTTAAGCTCTCTTGAGCTTTACATTTTCTTTTTTTTGTTAAGCAAACAAATGAGTCATTTGAGAGGCTGGACTATGAGTCACCAGCGCGTAAGTACTTACTCTGGTTATGAAAATGAAAGATCTGATTAGAGAGGTGAAGCTGGGATTCTAGACCTCAAGGTTCACTGAGGCAACGAGGTTTTAGATCTGTAAACAGTCAGCAATTTTCTGAAAGCTTTTCTGTGAAATGGAGGCCTGGCTGCACAGGTAGAGAGAGAGAGTGAACTCCGAGTCCTCATTTTGTCTACGCTTCGCGACCCTGCGCTCTTCGGAGCAGCGGCGTAAGAGTGTCCCGTCCCCGTCCCCCGCCCCCGCTGCCTGCGCAAAGCTCTGGCAACCCGTGCTTGCGAGGACACATGCCTGCTCTGGACCCACCCATCCGTCCTGTGACTCAGATTTTTAATTTCCGAAACGTTCTGCTCAGTTAACAGAGAAAGGTGCTTTTGTACTTCAACAAATTTAAAAGCGATCACACAGCTGATTAAAGCATAAAGGAGATCCGATTCCCTGCCTTTGAACCGTCTTGAAGGTTGTATCCTAGACATGTTGGTGACCATGTGGTCACGCTTGTCCTTACAAATTTACATAGCTCATCTCTGGATGATACCTTCTTTTTCTCTTTTGGACCTGCTCTACATTGTTTTCTGGCTTTACCTTTCTCTCCTTTCCCTTCTAATCTATCAAGATCTTCAGATCTCCAGGGAAACTGTGTTAACAGAAGATGTAGACTCCTCCATTCAGGGTATTCTCCTCGCACTGAGTCTTGATACATAGAATGTTTTTGTGTTTGTTAAAACCACAAAATATATCAAGAACTCTAAAGCTGAGTAATGAGAGAACAATCCGATTTAAAATGGGCAAAATTAGACACTCACCCAAGAAGATACTCAGGCGATCCAGCAATATGTAAAAACATTCAACATCAGTTGTCATTAAGAAAATACAAAGAAGAGCTGCTGAGGTAGCTCAGCAGACCAAGCGCCTGCTTTGGCAAGCACAGGGAAGAGAGTTCTATCCCTGGTCCCACAGGCCGCACTGGCCCTGCCCCTGGAACATGCTGGGCTGGTGGCTGAGTCTGGGAGTGACCATGCATGCCTATGGTCCCAGTGCTGGGGAGGCTGAAAACAGGAGGATCCCTATGAGCTCAAGCTGCATAGTCAGACCCTGCATCCAATACATAAAATCAAAAGTAAAATACAAAGAAAGGTCACATTTTATGAGGCTATTAGGATGATGGAAGTTGATGGACGGGCACAGTAAGCACTGGCAGTGACCAGAGAACCAAATCTCTCACACATCCTCAGTGGGAGTGTAAAGGGATGTGGTCACTTTTGGGGGATTTTTTCTCAGCATCTGTAATATGTATACTACACTGAGCATACTGCTTCTCAAAATTAAAAACTCTTTTGTATAAGTAGCAGTTTAAGTATTGAATACATATACAATATTTATATAGCTCTTTGTGTATATATGTGTACAATCATATATATAATTATCATAAGAAATAATATAATAGCAATGTAAATATATATGTATATATATTTGGTTGTAGTGGTGAGGCCTACATAAGCTTATATAATTATTATTGCATGCAATAAAATAACATACCATAGTTTAATGGTATGCATAATATGTAATATGTAATGTCTCAATCACTTCTTTGCTGGGCAAAATGCTGGACACCCATGAATTGAGTGGAGGAGAACTTTATTTTGGGTCAAGCTTTAGAAGTTTCAGCCCATGCTGAGCAAGAAATCACCTGGGGCAGGGCCTGGGGCACAGAAAGCTCTCACATCATGATAGTTAAGAAGTAGGACAGAAGGGAGGAATGGGCAGGGAGATGCGGCCTTCTGGGTCACACTCAGGGACCTGCCTCTAGCCACACCTCTGTAGCACCCACACAATTCAGCTCGCTTCTGTAATGGTTTGTGTCTAGAGGTCCCCCAAAGCCTCATGCAGTCACAGGCCAGGCTTCTGAAGTTTCTGATTGATCCATGGTCTGATGCTTCCTGCCCCAGGGTGGCTGTATCATTCACACTCTATATTGTTGTTTTCCTAATTCTATTATACATCCATAATTCTATTTAGTTGTTTGTCTTTTTATAAGAAATCAATTTATATGTGTTCTTTATGTGTCTTATAGATGAATCTTATGCTAAGCAATCTATGCATGCATTATACCAAGGTCTATAAATTTGTTATTAACTTTTCTATGCTGTGTCTCACCAGAATTATCTCC
>PVKN010029966.1:0-12816 GCA_004027915.1 Capromys pilorides
ATTCATCCATCAACACTTTTGGGGAAAGTTTCCAGTTTTACCAAGTAAAACATGTAATACTCAGTTAAATTCAAAATTCAGTTATCCTAAGAAGCAATTTTAGTGTAAATCTACCTTAAATAATACTTATCCTAGAAAATAAGTAGTACATACCACACTTTGGCGATACAAAGGAGGCAAAAATAATGCATAGAATACTAAAAAACATTTTATTATTTATATGAAGTTCAAACCCAATTGAGCAGCCTATATTTTATCTGGTAACTCTTCTGTTTATGCCTGACAATAGATTAATGCTGACTTCCTCCTTTATTTCTAACCTGAACTATTTGTTAATCTATTTATACACACACATACACACACAAAAAAAGGGAAGAATTTCAATATGGAAGTATGAACAAAAAGTTATACATACTTAATGTATGCATGTTGACGAATTTAAAATATATGCAGTTAAAATATATGCAAAAAATAAAGCGAATGCCTACATTTTAAAAAATGTATTTTTTATTTCAGTAAGACATTTTGGTAGATCACTCAGCATACTTTTCTTCAAACACACATATCCCATTGTCTTTTTTAATGAACAGAATAGATTTATTGGGGGAAAGAAAGCTCCTGTTCATGAAAGGGACAGAAAGGGGGTCCTGAGTGGGTGGTCCCCCTCCTACTGTCTTTGAAGTATGTTGAGAGGGTTCTTGTGTATCTTTAAGAGGTCTGATTAAAAGTATAGTGAGTAGCCAGGCGTGGTGGCACATGCCTGTAATCCCAGCACTTGGGAGGCTGAGGTAGGAGGATCAGTGCAAGTTTGAGACCAGCCTGGGCTACAAAGTGAGCTCAAGGCCAACCTGAACTGCATAGTGAGACCCCGTCTCAAAAAGACAAAAAAAAAAAAAAAAAAAAAAAAAAAGAGAGAAAAAAACATCTTTCATAAAAATCTAATAAGACAAAAAAGTATAGTTAGTGCTGCTGCTGAACACCAGCCAACAGAAAGACAGACTCATAAAAGCATAACAGTGTATACTCGTTTACCTTAGCGACATCTCTAGCATCATGTCACTTTTTTTCTTCCCCCAAGAGCAAATGTCCATGAAACATAAATATTTGAATCCATACAGGACAACAGGACAGCATGAAGCCCTACAAAAGACATGGAAGAGGACATCCAGAACTGCTTCAGAAAGTACCAAAACAAGGCAGGATAAGTGTGCTCCAAATGTGCTCAAAGTGAGGAGGGTATTTAAGGGTGATTGACTGATGGTAGTGTATCTTCTATCTTAATTATTTTAAAATTTTAAACACTCACAGTGTGTTCTGATTACTCCTCACACAATCATGAAACATGAACAAAAATAAATATAGGCATCCACAGCTCAGTATTCCACCAAACATGCTCGAAGATTCAAATTATTTTTGCTCTCAGTTCGGCTCCATTTTTGTTCTATCATACACACATACACACACACACACACACACACACACACACAAGCACGTATGCACGCATAACCCAACATTCAATATTCAGAAATACTTCCCCCTTTTCCAAAACATCTCCTTCTTATCATTAAAATGATTCATTTTCTTCAGCCTTGTAGTCTATCATATTTTTTGAAGGGAGTAGGAAAGCAACTAGAACATCCCAGCATGGCAGTGGAGTAAAATAGTTTGAAGTAGAATAATAAATCCTGTTATTCTTGTTCCCATTGGGACAGTCTCTCCAGTGATTGCATGAGTCATAAGTCATGTTCCTTCTTTTGTTTTGTTGAGTCACAGATGAGAGTATGTAACAAACATTCTGGTATCGGTTATTATAGTGAAAAAAGACATTGTTTTTGCAAAGTTAATTGGTCTTGAGCTGATACTTCCATTCTTTTGTGCTTGCTTCTTAGAATTTTCACTGTTTTTTTTGTCAGAACTAATCCTATTTTGGTACTGTGAATTGTGTCTCAGAATTTACTCCATCAATCCAAACTGTCTCATTTGCATTTCCTTCTAAATTGTTGAAAAAATATTCATCAATTGGGCTTCTTTCCTGACTGTTCCGCAGTTGAATTTTTTTATCATGTCATCTCTTTTTAACAAGAGAGTCATTTCAGTTGTAAAACCTTCCCTTCTAGAAAATGTTAGTGGGGTCAGCAGTCCGGTAAATGAGCCAAATGAGGCTCAGATTCACTGAGGTAAATGAGGTCAGATTCACTGTCTGAAATTTAACAGTCCATACTCCTGTGGACTAGAGTCAGGAATAACTGCTATTCTACTTACTGATAATTCACAGCCTTTGCTTAAAGTTTGGAAAATAGCCATGTAGAAAACTTTGTCACAAAAGTGACACCAATATTTTGTCAGTGTCTGTCCCCAAATTAAGAGCTAAGCTAGTACAAAGGAAAAAGCTAAATCTTTGCAAGCTGAAATTTTGGCCCCTAGACTCATTAGCTGTATAACTTTGAGCTCGATCATTAACCTTTTAGAGCACTGTTTATCTCACTTTAAAAGGGAGATAATAATAGGGAAGGGTCTACAGGGTGCTCAGGGTCTAACTACTAGATCGGACTCATAGTAATCTGTCTGTTTACAGCCTCCCAAGAGCTGGGATTACAAGTGTGTGCCACTACACCCATTCTCAATTGCCATCTCAGTGCACCCTGGGGTTGGGCCTAGCTGCACAGCAAGCCTGGGGATTGAAACCTCAGCCCCTGTACCTGCTTGCTAATGAGTCGAGGGGCCAAAATTTCAGCTTGCAAAGATTTAACTTATTCCTTTGTATTAGCTTAGCTATTAATTTGGGGACAGACACTGACAAAATGTTGGTATCACTTTTGTGCTAAAGATTTTTACATGACTATTTTCCAAACTTTACACTGAGCTATTTGGATGGCCCTAATAATATTAATAATTTTGGATAATAATAGTTTTGTAATCAGTTATTGTATGAATTAAAGGTGATACAATATAGCACATGGCATACAATAGAAATTCACTAAATAGTCTTTATCTTTGTATACTCTCCTGAATTAGAAATTTTAGATTGTTAAGAAAACATTTTCAGATATAATTTCTACCTGTAAATTGACACTTTCTTCATGACTTGACTGTGCCCAGAATAATGCTATGAGGAAAATGATGATGTATCTTTCAGCTATTCTGATAAGACCATAAGTCATGCACAATTGCATAATAAGAGAATGATTTAAAGTATACAGTGAAGAAACTTTCAGAGTTACACAAGATCTTCCTCAAGGAAAACCCCAAAGGTATTTTAAATGTGAACCTTTTGCTTTGTTTTGTTCTTATTCTACTATTTCGAGGAGCATAACCAATGTATAAATTAGTATATTCAAATTATAGCTCCTATCTCATATTAGAAATTTTTAAAATAAACTTTCTATGTAGATAGTTTTAAGTAGAGATCTTATAAGAAGTGAATGTTTCACTCTTTGTGCATGGAAAGAGAACAGCTGAGAAAGGGAGATCAGATGCTGTTTTACACTTTCTCTTGAGGTGGAACTCCAGAGTGAGTGGAGAGATAAGTAAAAATAAGAAAAGAATATTGACAGGAATATTGACACTGTGGAAGCTAAAGGAAGCAGTAGAGTTCTAGGTGAAATCCATCATGTAGTTTGCCAAGCATCATTTCAGAGAGAGACTGCACACTCAATGAGGAAGGTGGCTGGATAGTTAAACCCAAGGTCCACTTCCCATGACCCATTCTATAGATATAGATAATGAAGGTAGTTCATTACTCCAGCAAGGAAATGCAAAAAGGCTTAGAGGGTCTGGGATCTAACAGCAATGTGGTTTCAGATGGACTGTAGAAACAAGTGACTCTATGACCAAAAGTAAATGGCCAAAACCAGGCTACTTCCCACCCCCAATCAGATAGACTGGCAAATTGGAGTAACACTTCAATGTTAGTAAGTCCAAGGTCCAGATCCAGAACTATCTAAAACCAAGAAGCATCAAATGTCTTGGAAAGTACCTTTGAAAGAAAAATTAAAAAGTATTTTTTCATATCTTGATTGTGGTGAGCAAATGTTGGCCATGCAACATAACCTAAATTAAATAAATAAAGATAAAAATGTAGGCAGCATTATTATAAGCCACAGTAGTTTCCTGCACCTGTTGCTCTATTTACTCATATTTATGAGACATATTCAGGCTAACTTTGGCAAAAGGCACGATCTAAGAAGAGTCCAGGGTCAACAGTGTCAGAATCTCATAGAACTTAGTATTTATAAGCATCATTTCTTAAAGGGGATTTAATTTGAAACATTTGATCCTGAATGTAGAAGCAACAGCCAACAAGGACTGAGGGATCTAACGATGCACACATTGAAAACATGACTTAATAGGGAAGAAATAATACATTTTGAGTTATTCTTATATTCTAATTATTGTAAGTTTTATATAAGTGTTAATATATTAGCAGTTATGACCTTTTTAATAAATCCATAATTCTTTTTCTAAATGTGAAACAACCAAGCTTTATTTTTACAAAAATAAAAGTAGTAGCATGCTTTCATAGCCTACCCTGAGGGCAGCGCAGAATCCAAAGTGAAATGAGGACATAGTACCCCATGAGGCTGGTTAAACTGAGGAGTCTGACAGGAGGTGATTGATTCCTTGGAGTCAGAGGGCCACTGTGAAGACAGCACTACTTCCCCTCCTTGTGCAAGACACCCAGGGAGCAAAGCATGACAAGCATGCTTGGATCGGCCCTTCTAAGCCAGACCCTTCTTCTGACCTCACTGAGGCGTGAACATCTTCCTATAACTGCAAGTTCTGTCTGCTTCTGGACTCTGGGAGTCCTGCATCTCCAGGGCCCCAGACTCTTGTAGAAACCCACAAGTCTTGTTGTAATTTCTATATAATACACTATTTCTCAAATAAGATTTTACACATTTATATTTGGACAAAGTATCAAGTATTTATAAACTTGATGGGATGCTAGCAATACTGAAACAAGATTTTCAAACTTACAGCTACAAGTTCTACAAAATCTAGTGGATACATACATAAGCATAAATAGATATTTATCTGTAACATTAGTGTTGCCAGAATTATCCAACAATATGGAGTGATCTAATAGACTTGAAATTGTGCCAACCACTTCAGACTTCGTTTCTGTAAACGAAGTCAAGTGAATTCCTTTGCCTAATCTTTGACGATTATCTTTCCTTCACTTTTGTTATGAAAAATAATCTGAGAACTGTGTTTTACGTTTTGGTGTCATCTTTATTAATTTTTTTCTTTTCCTTTTAAAAAATTAGCCAGGCATGGTGGCATAAATCTGTATTCCAAGCACCCAACAGGCAGAGGTAGAAGGATTACATCAAGTTTGACGACAGTCTGCAAAAAACAAAACAACAACAAAAACACACAAAAAGGAGAAAAAAAACCCAAATTTCAAATTTAGAAAAAGAGACTGTACTTATAAGTGAAATAAAACAGACTCCCATGTGTGAATATTGTATTGTCTCCCTAATATAAGAAACTGAAAGAGTAAATAAGATCCAAAAGGTACAATAGATATGATAAAAAGGAAAGAAATCATTCAAAGAGAAAGAATTGGGATGGAGAAAATGAGAAAAGAAGGAAGAGGAAATATAGATATCTCTATCTATCTGTTATCTATCAATCATCTATCTATCTATCTATCTATCTATCTATCTATCTATCTATCTATCTATTATCTATCTTCCTGACCTTCCTGCTTCCACCTCTTGGATGCTTTTGTCTTCCTTCTTTTCTCAGACAGCTAAGGTAAGTACACTATTAATTTCTATAGTTCATTGAAAGGAATAGTTGGTGCTTATACTGTTTAATCAATTTTGCATGCTTGCATATGATAATCTGAGCAATTACATTGAAGATAACAATATGTGATATACTAACCATTGTTAATCTTTTCTTTTTTAAATGTTCTTGGTATATCTCAGAATCATAGTGATCTTTCTGTTTTTAACCACCCCAGAACTAGGATTATAGGTGTGTACTACCATACCTGTTGTTGTTATCAGGCTCAGTGCCTTGGAGTGGTGCTAATATTAATCTGGGTCCTTGCACTTTCCAGGCAGGCTATTAGACTACTGCACTATCTCCCTAGCCTCTACATTCTTTTTAAAACACAAAAGAAAAATATTGTAATGGTACTAATATAACTATTTTTTCAATTGTGATAAGCAATGAACACATTCCATTATCCATAAGTGTATATTTCCTAACTTAAGGCTATTATCTCAGTTCAGTAACATCATGAAAATCAGGAAGATAATGCTAATACAGAATTACTTCTAAATATACAGATCACATTCAAGTTCCACTTATTCAAAGCACAGCTTTGAGACAAAGAGATCCAGAATCACTGCAATCCAGAAGAGATCTGTAGTTTTTCTTTAACTACCATGGACTTGATTTTGAAAATTTATAAGCCATTTTCTTTGCAAAATATCTGTCAATTTGAGTTTCTGCATGTTTGATAGAAACATCACAGAAATCATGTTATTATGTTTTTGATAATACTATCTGGTAGTACACAATTTCAATTTGCTCCATTATTGTTTAACTTTTTTTTTTTTTAATGTATTTGGTACAGAGTCTCACTACACAGCTGGGGCTTTTAGTGATCCTCTTGTTTTCAGACTCCTCAGTGCTGCGATTACAGGCATGCAGCACCATGCCTGCACTCAGGGGCTGGTGCAGCTTGCCCAGTAGTGGACCGGCATGGCATGTGGTGCTGGGGATCACTGCCCCATTACTATATATATATATATATATATATATATATATATATATATATATATATATGTTACAGGGTCTCACTATAAAAATCAGACTCACAGTGATCCACCTGTGTTAGGCTCCCAAGAGCTGAGATTACAGGCGCACCACCATGCCCAGTCTCAGTCAACATCTCAGAGCGCCCTGGAGGCGGGGCTGGCAGGTAAACCAGGGATCAAACCCCTCCCACTGTGCTCTGCCTAAGCAGGTGTTTTACTCCCCTGAGCTATTTGCCTAGCCCTTAAATCACGAATGTTCACTTTCTTCTTTCTTTCTTTCTTCTTTCTTTCTTTCTTTCTTTCTCTTTCTTTTCTTTTTCTCTCTTGTTTTTTGTAGCACCAGGGATTGAACTGAGGACCTTGAGCTTTCTAGGCAGTCACTTATTCTACTGAGTTGATGCCTGCCCTAAGAAAATATTTTATTAATTTCCAAACTTTGCTTGCAATAGTAGCACCCACTGGTGTTATTTGACAGAATCAGTCATTGTTAGATGGTTGCTAAGAAGTTATTTTTTTAATGTCATTATTTTTTGTACATTTGTTATAAGCATTTTACTGTAATTAAAAACTCTTTACTCATTCTTTTTATTCATTTAATTATAACAGTATCAACTTTAGTCTCTGGTTTTATTGAATGAATAATGATATGCTATCATTATTACTAATTTTCACATAGAAAATGACCCAAATTTGATCAGTGGAAGTCCATTAACATTGGCTTCTGTGATTTTTTTTTCTTTTTTTGCCACATTCCTACACTTATGTCAGTAATTTTATATCACTACCAGAATAAAATGTGCCAGGATTAATTTGTAGTTTTGAGGATTGAGTTTTGCATCAGCCATTTCTCCAAAAACCCAAGTTCCTTTAGTGGAGAGTAGTATTTAAATCAGAACCAAAATGCTGCCAGTTGGGATCTTTATTCTTGATGTATTGCTGCTTTCAAGCACTCTCAGTGGACACCAGTGGAGAGATGGTTCTTTAAACACAGTTAGAGATGGTTCTATCTTTCTTCATCTTAACCCAGGCAGTCTCCTCAGTGTACATGCAGGTTCTCTTGTGGATTCGGCATGAATTATGAAAGAAGTAAACAAGCAAGCAAAGAAGGGACCAAGGGTTACAGTTTGGACAGATTTCTAAGCCAAGATTATGTGAACAATTAGATACATGAGGGTAAGATGTGTATTTCTCAGACTATCCTATGCTCACATCTAAGATCCACTATATGAGTTGTTAAAAATGCTCACTTAATGATTATTTATCTCAAATTGAAATTTATATTTCTCTATTACTTATTGAAATTACATATTTTACTATGTTTATTAATCCTCTGTATTTTCTTCTTTGTGCTTTTATTTCCTGAAAAATAGTACTTTATGGGCTGGAGATAAAGCTCAGTGGCACAAGCACCTGCCTGGCAAGTGCAAGGTCATGTGTTTGATTTCTAGTACCAAAAAAATTAAAGTAATTCTTTAAAGATATTTTGGTATAAGATGAAATAATGAGACAAAGGCTTGAAAAGTCCAAACATTTTATTTGTTTTTAAGAATTTATTTATTGTATTTTGTGTTATAAAAGGAACAATGTAAGACAAAGTAGAAACATTGATGTATCAGCAACTAGTGTAATGAGCTAGTGGAACCTGGTTCTGAGATCTACAATCAAAAGCCTCATATAGAAACAATTTATTCCTATAGCCACCCAGGAATAAAGAGGATGAAAACATATGGAGTCACAAAATGACAGATTTTTATTGAATGGGGACTCACTTTTGACTCCTTCTCATTTCCTCAGTAAAACAATGACACCATTAGCTGTGTGAGAAGCAAGAAAAGTGTTTAAAAATAAAACAGAATAGGAAATAATTATCTAAGAGAATATCCTCTACAAAAAACACTCAATAAATTCCACCAAAAGAGTTCTAGAATTAATAACGAAATTCAGTAGTACAGTAAGCCCAACCAGTCTCAAAGACTGGGCATGGAGGTGCACACCTGTAATTTCAGTGCTGGAGAGGCTGGAACAAAAGGATAACTATGAGTTCAAGTTGCACAGTGAGACCTTGTACCAAATGCACAAAATTAAAATAAATAAATAAATAATTAAATAAATAAGTAAGTAAATAGATAAATAAATAAATGCCATACTTCTAAATCTGATAGCTTTAACATGATCCAAATCAAAATACTAATAGCATACCTCACAGAACCAGAGAAAACAATCCTAAATTCATCTGAAGCAAGAAGAAATTAAGAATGTCTAAAATAATACTCAAAAGCAAGGGCAAGACAGGAAGCAACACAATCCCACACTTCAAATTATATGACCAAGCTATACTGATTAAAAACAGCATTCTACTGGCACAAGTCAACAGAACACAGGATGTAGAAACAATCACAAATACATTCATCCACCTGATTATTGACAAAAAGGCCAAAATACATTGTACAGGAGAATCTTCTACCTCTACAATAAATGCTTTTGAGCAAGTTGACTATCCACACACAGAAAAATGGAGTCTAGACCTATATTTTGCACTAGGTACTAAATGAAAATAAAAATGAATAAAATATTTAAATGTTAAAATAGAAAAACTTAATCTACTGAGAGATAAAATAAGTAAAACTTTTGAAGAAATAGGCATAGGCAAGTATTTTCTAAGCAGAACCACAACTGGAGAAGAAATAATATCAAGAATAAATTATGAGAACATATAAAATTGAAAAACCTTCTGCACATTCTAAAGAGTGAATAAACAACCCACAGCACAAGAAAAATATATTACCAGCTATTTATCAAACAGAGGGCTAATATCTAGACTATACAAAGAACTAAAAAAAACTTAGATATCCCAAAATAAAGGACCTAACTTTTAAAAGTTGGCAACTGCAATTAATAGACACTTCTCAGATGTACAAACGTCTAATAAATATGGGAAAAAATGTCCAACATTTCCTCCATCAGAGAAATACAAATTAAAATCACACTTATATCTTATTCCAGAAAGGTTGGTTTTCATCAAGAAATGAAATAATAAATGCTGGAAAGGCTGTAGAGAGACAATGTGAACTCTCTTACACTATTTGTGGGAGTGTAAATTAGGACCACTACTATGATAATCAATAGGGATATCTCTTAAAAATCTCTAGAAGACTTAAGTTTCACCCAAATATTTCCTTTCTAGGTATCATACAGAATTAAAATCATCATATCATAGTGACACATGCATATCTATATTTATATCGGTACAACGCAGAATAGCTAAATTTTAGAAGCATCCTATATGTCAATCAACACATAATAAATAAAAAATGTGGTACTTACACAAAAAGGAGTGCTACTCTGCCATAAAGAAAAATAAACTTCCAGTGTGGTGGAATAGAACCAGAAGCAGCTGAGCCGCGCAAACAGGGCTAGCTGGTTCAGTTCAAGTTTGGCGGACCTACACCTGGTAAGCTGAGATATACTTCTAGGTCCAGCAGGGTAGACAGAGGCCCAGACCTATAGGAAGGATCTTTGAGGCACAGAGGTGGCAGAACGTAAGTTGGGTGAACTAATTTTCCTGAAAGACTAGGGAAGGTGCCCAGACAGAACACAAGGAAACTAATTTTAATACAAATTTCCAACTTACAATCTACTTTATTATATAGCTTTAATGTTTTCTCTATGGTGTAAAGTATAAAATCATTAGTTAAAAAAGTCTGTCAAATTCTAAATTTCATTAGCTATCATCAGTGTTTGTAATTTTACTACTGGAAATAGGATACTATATCTGCCTCAACCATATGTTCTGTCTTGGGTAATAATATTGGTAAGAACTTGAGTAAGAACCTCACCAAGGCCCTACACTAAAGGATGGAGGACAGTGTCAAATGGAAACCAAACTCTCATTCTCAATCAATAGAAGGCAAAATCTTGGGACACACAAAAGAAGGAACTCTGAAATAGAAGAGATAGCTAAAGAACAGACAATTTGCAGAGAGGTTATTATTGCAGTGATGTAGCTACCGTCTGTCAAATTTTCACAAAAATGTATCACAGAAATCAAAATAGAGCGCTCTCAGGAATAGAAAATAACAAAAAGAAGGATCAAAATGTATTATCTGGTCCTCTAACCCAGTCAGAACAAACCCAGCAGACATCAGCATAACAAAATTGGAAGTCACAACCTGAAATTTCTAAAATAATACCAACTGAAGTAAAGAAGCAACTGCAGAAGGGTATAGAGGAAATCTTATAAATAATTTCCCAGGTTTAAAGAAAGAGTAAAACTATAATGAAAGAATTGCTAAATATTTCAAAACAAGACATTGGTAAAAAATAGAGATTAGAAAAATGATGGAAACTTTGAATGAATAATATAGGAAAGAAATAGAACACATGAAATAGATTCAAAGAGAGAGACAGGAAATTAAAAACTCCATTAAAGTTGGCAAAACCATTTGAATGAAAGTGCAGATAGGCTTTCAGACCTTGAAGACACTGCTACAGCTAGTGAAAAAGTAGGGAAAGATCTCTTAGAAACAAGGAGGATCAAGGAAATAATAATTCAACAGCTACAAGATGATGCAAAGATGAACAGCATAAGACTAATAGGCATCACTGAGAAAGAAGTAGCCAATAAAAATGACATAAAAATATTACGGGCAGACATAATAACAGAAAGCTTCCAAAATATGGAGAAATGATCTGACATTGATGTAACTGTGGCATATAGAATTCTAAATAATATCAACCCAATTAAACATAATTCAGACATACAATAATCAAGATCTTAGGAGATCAGCACAAGAACAAGAAACTGAAAGCAACTAGAGAAAAGAAATAGATCACATTTAAAGGAAAATCAATCACAAAAACAGATTTCTCAGCACAAATCAAGTCAAGAAGAGCATGGAGTGAAGTATTTGAAGTCCTGAAAGAAAACAAATTCCAAACTAAACTTATATATCCTGAAAAAATATCTTTCAAAATTAATAAAGAAGTAAAATACTTCCATGACAAAGAACAACTGAAGAAATTCATAATGGGCAAACCAACCCTACACACACTACTAAATGATATTCTAGAAAGGCACAAAAATGACAGTTCCAAGAACAGCAACAGAAAGAATTCACCACACAGGGTAAACAATTAGAAACAGGAAAAGCCAGGAACCAATAGCAGCCAAATAACATGATAAACATGTCATGCATGTCAATTATACTGCCTATGTAAATACACCAAAGTCATCAATTGAAAGAAATAGATTGGCAGAATGGATCAAGAAACAAAATCCAACAATATGCTATATACAGGAAACCATTTTGACCCAAAAATAAATTCATAGGCTGAAAGTCAAAGGTTGGAAAACAATACTATAGGCTCTAGGAGCTTAGTGAAAAGCAGGGGTAGTTTTTCTGCTTACAGACAATCTGAACTCCAAACCAAGAATGATCAAGTGAGATAAAGAAAATCACTATATACTTGTTGGTGGGAAAACTTCAAGAGGAAAAGATAACAGCTTTGAAAATGTATGCACCAAATATCAGAGAATACAACTATATAAGACAAAATTCAAAGACCATGAAAAATCTAATAATCAATAACACAGTCTTAACAAGAAACCTTCTCATCCCCTTATCTCAATAAGACAGGTCAAGTAGACAAAAAAATTAGCAAAGAAGTAGCAGAACTGAACCAAACCTTTGAACAAATGGACTTAATGAACTTTTAAAGTGTTTCACTAAACAATATCTGAATACATATTCTTTTCAGCTGCACATTGGATATTCTCTAAAATGAACCATATATTAGTCCATAGATCATGCTTAAATAAATGCAAGGAAACAGAAATTATTGCCATGTATATTATCTGATCATAGTACAATGAAACTGAAAATTAATGAAAAGAAACCGCAAAAATCCCCAAAATATATGAAAATTAAATAATACCCTACTCAGCAACCAATGGGTTACGCATAAAATTAAACGATATGTACAATACAATGAAAATTCAAACAAAATCTACTGGAATTTGTGGGATGCAATGAAAAAAGTT
>PVKN010029967.1:0-12858 GCA_004027915.1 Capromys pilorides
ACAAGATACTAGTCTGCATCTTGTCCTCTGAATAACTACTATGAAGACAACTATATGCATGGTATTAATTATTGTAACCATCCTACTAATTTGTTTTTAAACTGCTTCATTGCCATTTTATTTTTTTCTCATTAAAATGAATAAAAATATGAAAATAACAAAAAATATAAAAATAAAAAAATTAAAGAGGACAAGAAAACAAAAACATCAACTGCTCGCCTCTCTAGGGCCCCAGAATCAGCAGTACAACTATCCAAGCCATCTTGCGTATATACCTAAGTATATTTCTTTCCCACTCCCTTGCCAATCCTTTCTCTTCTCCCAGTTTTTTCTTCCCTTTGAACAGCTTCTTTCCCTTTCACAGTATCTGTTATACCTATCATATTTCAGTTTCTTACACTAGTGAGACAATACAGTGTTTGCATTGCAGTTATGATTTATTTCACTTCTGAGCATAGTATCTGGTTGTACCTATCTACCTATAAAAGCCTCAGGTTTATCTTTCTTTAAAGCTGAGTAATACTCCATTGCATAAAAATACTACATCTATTTTATCCATTCCTCAGTTGATGGGCATTTGGATTTTTTCCAAGATTTAACTATGACAAATTGTGCTGCTATAAACACGGATGCACATATAGCACTATGGTGTGATGTTTTCAGTTCATTTTGAAAAATACAGGAAGGAATAGCTGGTTGAATGGCACTCCTTTTTGAGGAGTCTCCACACTGATTTCCCCAGTGATTATACCAGCCTGCACTCCCACCAACAGTGGAGAAGGGCTCCTCCTGGCTACTATTTGGTAGGGATAGTTAGAGGCTTCATGGAGAGGGCCTTGTGGTAAGGAATTGGGTCTCTGGTTGACAGCCAGTGAAGAAATGGATCCTGTAAGCAATTATGTGAGTAGGAAGGTGTACTCTTTAGCAACATGGGACCCTCAAATAGACACAAGAGCCCCTGATATTTTACCTGTTGCCTCATGCGATGAGCTGAGCCAGAGCCACCCGGTAAAAGGGGCTCGCAGATTCCAGATCCATAGACAACAGTAATACAAGGGAAAGAAACTACCAATCTGCCAAATATCTGGTCCAAGCTCATGTTTTCTAAAATCAAAGAATAAATTTTAGAAACAACAGAGTTAAGAGGAGAATGTTTTTATTGGGGGAAAGAAAGATTCTGTCCATAAGAGAAGGGGACCTCAGCAGGTTGCCAAGGACACTGCCTTTTTCAGGGCTTTTTTTTTTTTTTGCCCTCGAAGGATTGAATTCAGGACCTTGTGCTTGCCAGGTAGGCACTTATGCTGCTGAACTATCTCCTGGGTTGTAGAGATTTTTATAGAGTAAAACCCAAGGTGAGGCAGGTCCAAGTTGGGGGAAAATGGGAAATCACAAGGTGGGCCTGAGGGGGGACAAAACTGTGTCAACCAATAAGATTATGAACATAATTGCTCAGATAAGGTTGATTAATTGGGAATCAGGAAAACAAGTCACATAGCAAGGAGCATAAAACAGAGCAAGGACCCTTCTTGAAGCGGGTGGGTCAGTGGCTCTTCCTGGCCTCCTTAAGGTGATGGGTACCTATTTAGAATACCAGCCCCTGAGGTTATCCTTAGGAAGGGTGCATTTGCTTTATCTTTTGTCTTGAGGTCTGGCCCTCAGTGGGAGGTGCCTGTCTTCCAACACTTGCAAGGTTTCTATCTCGTCTTCTGCTGGCCCCTTCCAGGGCCTAGTTCTTTCTGACTGCCTATCATGTTTCTATCTAACTGAGCTCTCCTAACAACATGAGATAAATTTTGGCATTTTAAGTTGCTATGTTTTGGATAATTTATTGTGCAGCGATAGATAACTAGTACATTCTACCCTCAAGAGTTTCCTATCTTCTTTCTAGAATTTATGTATGTGAATACAAGTAAATGTAAAGAGGTTCTTACTTGCATTTTACTCAAAACATAGCCTGCTATTCATACTGTTCTGTATCTTGTTTTTCTCAATATGATATTTTTGAGAGGTATTAGTACAAAGAAATAGTATATATAAATCTTCCATGTGTTTTTCTAAAACAGATGAACACTATTCCATCAAATGGCTATGCTGCAATTTGTTTAGCCAGTCCCTTATTTATGGCCCTACAGCAGTGTTTTGATACTGCACAGTTGCACTGTTTTTGTGAATAATCATACATATACATATATATATATATATATATATATATATATATATATATATATATATGCAAATGTCTTTGTGGCCTCTTTTCTAGCATTAAAGTTTCTGTATCCAAAGGGAAATGTACATCTGTAATTTTGATATTGTAAAACTCTCTCCTTCTACGAAGATATACCTGTTCATCCTCCCCCAGCACCATGGAAGAATCCTGTTCCCCAAGAGGGAGGGGAGGGTTGTCTGGGCTTGAACTAATGCAAAAATAAAATTCTCCAGGCCTAATGAGCTGACAAAATATACCTGTAAAGATTTTATTTTACTGATAATGAAGGCAGCCTCCCAAATCTAAGTGTTTTCAAAATTTGGTATCTTTTTATGAAGATTAGTGTGTTCCTCAGGTTTTGCTGAAGATGTAAAATACAGTTTCCCTTTAAGGATGCCTACTAAGTAGCACATTAGCAGCTCCCACTTTTACAATGTGAGAACCAGGAGGGCACAAGGTCACTGTGATCTCCTTTGCCCTACAAATGGACATCCAGGAAATGTAGTTCTGGGGATTTCAGGAATGTTTTCAACAATTCCAACATCACCAACATAAGGAGGTCCCTTTCAAGCTCACAATTTTTACTTACTTTCTTATTTATAAGATACATTTGATTTACAGTGAGATCATTGATTTGCTAACAGTTCTTCACGAAGGAAGAGAAACACTACCTTAAATGCTCCATTGATTGTGAATCTGTTGTAGAGGTGACAGAATATAAATAAGTGGCAGTCACTTAATTCAGCTATTTTCAGTTCAGTTCAGTGCAGCTGAGTAGATTGCATGCCTTTCCCTGCTCTCATTTAAAAAGTTTCATACTTTTCCCTTTTTCTTCTTTTCTCAGTGAGAGTATGGGACTGGCCTGGAATAATTAAGTCTGTCCCTTCTAAGAATTGGTGAATAGGGGCTGGGTGAGCCTGTCCTGGAATCCGTCAACACTGGGGTCAGGCATTGGCTTTTATCACTTAGTACCTGGAAGGTTGTGTAATTCACCATGTTTTGGAGGCTCGGCCTCCTGCTCTGGGGAGCAAAGCTATTAACAACTGCTATGGCGTGCTTCCATTTGGAAGTGCTAGGATCCCAAAGCACAAAGGAGGATTTTACTTGAAGAATATAAAGGCAGCTAATGGACCAAAAGTTTATAGCAAGGCGGAATGGCCACTGGGGTTGGAAAATGCACACCAGGACTGGTGCATCCTTAGGATTATTCTTGCATCTACAGTGTGAGCAGCCTTCTCCACAAGACAAATCTAAAGTTTTATATCTTGTCACTGACACTCATGAGATGAACCCAATCCTAAGGTCCCAAGGTCTAAAATCCCAAGGAAAGAACTATTTTGTCAATTTAGGTGATGTACCCATTCCTGGAACTTGTAACTGATCAGAGGAGGAATGGGGCGGACCTTAGAAAAGGTTGAGAGGCAGGAAATACATCAGAATCTGAGTTGCTATGAAGAGCTAGTGTCCATAATAAAGAGTGGAAGTTGCCAGAGTTGATGTGGGGATCAAATGTGCATCACACAGCTTGCCCATGGTAAGTGCTCAGTAAATGCTCAATGTCACAGAGGAGCCTATAGATGCCAATGGGTAACATTTGTCATTTCTTCCATGTTGGCCAACTTATTGCAGGCATTACATGCATATCTCACCAATAAGGATCCTTTATATTTTTACTTCTTATCCCTAACAAGCCTTTTCCACCAGAGACATTTAAGAATCCATATACCAACAGCCTCCAACCTTGCCTGTTTCACAGGTAACCCACTGCAATTATAGAATGTTGGACTATGTATGCAACTACTCTCTCTTTGTACAAAGAGAAGAATTTTTTTTTCTTTTTTTCTCCCCTACTAATATGGATTAGAAAATTTATCATGTCTACACCCTGTGCTCTGTATAACTACTATGAGGACAACAATATTCAATGTATCAATTATTATGAATACACTAATGTGTTTTGAAACTATCATATTGTTATTTCTTATTAAAAATAAAAAAATAAAAAAAGGAAAAAAAAGAATCCATGTAACTCCTTGGGGAAGGGCTCAGTACACACAAGTGAGAAGAAAGGGAATTTGAGTTGATGTTTTCTTTCTGTGAGCTCTCTCTCTCTTTCTCTATTCCTCTCTCCCTTTCCCTCTCTTTCTCTCCTTCCCTCCCTCTCCCCCTCTCCCTCTTTCTCTCCTTGCAAACCTCTCCCCTCTTCTCCTTCCCTCCCCCTCTCTGTGATTGTATTGTTGGAATGCTAAACTTTCAAAAGTTGTTACCTCCCAGTTGAGAACCCACAGATTAATAAATGTGTTTGCTGCTTTTGTGTTTGTGGGGAGACAGCCTGCACCTTTGATGTCTTGCTTTCCCGTGTTGTTTGCCTGTAACCCAGATTTCTGGCATTGCTGCGACTTCTTAGCTCCCTTGAGCCCTGAATCTGCTTTCAATTCAGAAAGACCTTAGATCTCTGGTCTGTGTAATTACTCTGGGATTTGGAGAATAGCTTTCCTTATGAAGACAATAATGGTAGGAACTTGTACAGATGAAGGAGATACATTGGAGGTTGGGGAAAAGCTGCTGTGTGCTGATGATGTTCATGGCTAGTTGGTTGTGGCCAGTTTTCCAGAGTCCTTCCAGTAAAGATCCTTCATTTAACCTATCCTACCCTATGGTACTATCTGCCTTAATCTATTTGTGCAGATATAACAGAGCATCATAAAGTAGATAATTTGTAATGAACAGTTTAATTGGGTCATGATCTTGGAAGCTTGAAGTTCGAGACTGAGAGGTTACGTTTGATGAGGACCTTTTTGCTGCATTATAAAACAGAGGGTGCAGGTGAGAGAGCACCACTCTCATGACAGCAGCTCCCTTCCCTTGGTAACAGAGTTACTCCGTTCACGAGGGCTGTGTCCTCACAGTCTGTAAGGCCTTTTTTTAAAAAATGTATTTAGTATAGGATCTACAGGGTCTCACTAAACATCAGACTCATAGTAACCCTCCTGTTTTCAGCCTCCCAAGTGCTAGGATTACAGGCGCATGCCACCATGCCCAGTCACAATCACCATCTCAATGCTCCCTCCGGGGGGGGGGGGGCACTGCACTGCTTGACCTGTAAGTCTTAAAGGTCCTCTGTCTCCATGCTATTGCGCTGAGTATTAAGTTTCCAACATATGAACTTTGAGGGGACACATTCAAACCATAGCAGTATTGGTGCTGGAAATTTTGCATTGGCTCCCAGACCCACTTTCCACCTGTCTCATCTACTTTGTGCTCCAGGGAGGGTCACCTGCATGTGTCATCACCTGGGCTCCTTCACTCTCTGGTGGCTCTTGAGTTTGGCCAATGGAGGAGGTTAGAGGATTGGGAGAGAGAGAGGGCGAGATGTGTGCGGGGTTGCCTTGGGCAGGCATCTCCTTCCAGCTAGCTCTCTTTGCCTAGCTGCTGTGCCTGTTCTCCTTGGGTCCTGTGACTGCTCCCTCTCCTTTCTTCTCCAGGTCCAAGGGTGGCAGGGGTTGTCACTGTTGCCAGACCAGGGGTACAGCTGCACTCTCTTTGGCTTTCGTGAATCTGCTTATACTGTGACACGGAGCCCTTTGCTAATCTCCCTTCAGTTATACCATTGAGGATGCTGTTTGTTTTCTGCCACAAGCCTGACTGGTACATTATCCCAGAGGCAGAATCAATTCATTTAATGTTATCACTCATCTATTTACTCATGAAACATTCTGCAAACACTTGCTGTGTGCCAAGATTGTCCCGAATCTTCTAAAGATAAGAGAAGATTTTTGTATGTTTCCGCATTCCCAGCTGTCACTGCAGAGGAGGAGCAGGTGGAAGAGGAAGAGAAGGAGAAAGAGCACAGGAAGAGGCAGATGAGGAGCAGGAGGAGAAAGCAGAGAGAGAAAATTGGGTTGTTCACCCTGAAACTAACCCACAGGAGAAAGGAAACCTGCTGATGAGATTTCTAAAGGGCCAGTCCTGGGAAGGTCCCCAGAGGAAAGCCCAGAGGGCTCTGCAGCAGCGGCTCCATCAAAGACGTAGGTTAGTGATGGTGTGGTTGCTGGGCCCAGCTCTCCCTGCAGAGAAGCCACAGATACCCTGGAGGGTGCATAGCGTCGAACTTCAGTCATGATGCATCCTGGATAAGAATGAATGAATGAAGAAAAACCTCTTGAAAAAATCATACAGAGGTAAAGACTGAGTTGTGATTTTCACTGTGGACACATGAATAAAGTAATGTCAGCAAATAGAGACATATGAGCCACTGAGCAGAACTCTCTGGACTTGTAGGACTGCACCAGGCACCTTTGACAGCACTAGGTATTTACCTTGCAGATAAATGACCTTGTTTCTTGCCCCAAATGCATCACTGGTGGGTAATATTTATGCAGATAGAAAGCCATTCTCTTCACTTTATTCAGTCCTGGGATGTTGGTACCCATTTGATTTTCTACCTTTTGACTTGACATTGTTCTTCAGGGGACTCCTTATATGTTCTGCATTTTGATAAACAATGCCGAAGTGAAAGATTTTGCCTCTAAATGGAACTGTGTACTATAAAGTGGGAGACAAAGGCTTATAACTCACCTTTGGCTACAGACATTTCAGCAAAACTTATTTTTGCTGTTTTGATCTCCACTGTATCACCTTAGTGAGTGGCCTCTTGCGCTCTATCAATCAAACCCATTGGAGATGCAGGAGGATTGCATTTAAAATCAAATACAAACCATAGATTCATCTGTACAGGAGGAAGAGAAATGTGCATGAATCCTACTTTCAATCTTCTGTGATTGCGACTGAATTAGTTTTTGAAAACTCTGGAGTATGAGGTTTTCTGCTTCCCAACTTTCATATTATTATTGTTATTTTTTGGAAGGGACACAACATTAGAACAGTATAAAAATAGACTCAGATGGTTCTGCTGTGAAATCAGAGCCTTGCCTTCAACTAGCTGGAGCTTAGTCTTTAATGTTCCTTGACAGGATTTCTTTTGTTATAGGAAGGGATGTTAAAAGGAAAGATGTTTTCTAACAAGAAAATACTTAGACAAGGAGGCTGTGGCCTCCCTTTCTCCTTCTTGCCTACTTCCCTGGCAGACAGGGAGCATGAGAAGAAGTCTCAAAAGAAATATTACAGGATAAGCTCCTTTCTCTTTTGCAAGCATTTTACATGGACTGCTTCACTGGGCAGCCATGTGCTCCATGTGAGGTGGTCATCCTGCTTCACAGAAGAGAAAACTGAGGACAAGAAGTGGGTTTGTGGGCAGTGAACTGAGGGGCAACCCTATGTATCCATGATTCTGAATCATGTAGTTCTGAATTTTTTATTTTTTATTTTGAGGCACATTCTTGCTATGCAGTTCAGGCTGACCTTGACCTCACTGCATAGCCCAGGCTGGCCTCAAACTCTCAAAAGTCCTCCTGCCTTAGCCTCCACATGTGTGCTATCACAATAGGTTGTATTTTTGAGAAGGAGTATTTCTTGTTGATTGTCTACCCTCTTTATAAGTTTGGAGTCTGGCATGTAGTGTGTGCTTGACAATACTCATATTGAGTCTAAATAGAAGCTGTGAAAAATTGCAAAAAGCCCATGGAATCAATATCTAAGGCTCAGTGGACTGTGAAGTCTGTTTTTTTAAATTGTTCAACTCTGCTGTTGTAGCTTATGTTAGTCAGATTTCTATCCAGGTGACAAAATACTTGAGAAATCAACCTAAAATCAGTTTGTGGTTGGCTTTCCATTGTTTTCAGCCTGTTGCGTGGTATAACATCAGGAAGCATGTTATGGAGAAAAGCTGCTGACCTCACAGTGGCAGAGAGAGAGGGTAGGATGGGGGAGAGAGAGAGAGAGAGAGAAGTAGAGAGGGGGAGAGAAGGGGAGAGGGAAGGGGAAGAGTGAGAGTGAGAAACGGGGTCTGGGGACAAAAATACCCTCAAGGGTATGCCTCCGATGACTTACTTCCTCCAATTAGGCTTCCCCTTCTCAAGTTCCTACCATCTCCTAAGAACACATGAAGCTATGAACCCATAACTGAATTAATCCTCAGAATCCAGTTACCTTCCGACAGCCTCTCCTTTGGGGCTACATCAGACCCAGTCTTCAACACATGCGCACTGAAGGGACACTTCAGATCCAAGCTGTAACACAGTCCAGGAGCAGCCACAGATAATACATAAATATAGGGATGCGGTTGGGTTCCAATAAAACTTTATGAACTAAGATATTTGACTTTCATATAATCTTCAGAGCATGACATGTTATTCTTCTTTTGATCTTTCCCCCTCAATCATTATTTTTAGCTTGTAAGCCATGCAAAACAGTTGGCTCAGTTTGGCCTAAAGGCTGTAGTTTGCAGACTCCTGGTCTGAATAATAATAATGAGCTTACACTAGTAATTGGCTATTGTATCTGCAAGATCTAGTACTGATGTTCTGGTATGAATGTGCTTTCTTCATGGTGGAGTTCACTTGAGAAGAGCACAGAAGACAGGTTTAGATGTCTGGAGGTTAGGGAGCTCTTCTGGGATTCATTTTGGTGAAAATGGGAAATATAAGAGAACTAGGGAGGCAGGGAAGGAACTTTCAGAATGTCATGAGGCGTTAGAAATTCAGTCTCTTGTCTTCATAGCTGTTCTCTTGAGTGCTTAATTTCTCTCTCTGTCTCTGTCTCTCTCTGTCTCTGTCTCTCTCTGTGTGTGTGTCTCTGTGTACACTTTCCAAATTCTGAATGATTTACCTAAAACTCATATGGATTAGAAAACTATAGTTGGCTTTCTGTATTCATAGGTTTCACATCTGTGCATTCAGTCAACCTTAGATGAAAAATATTTGGAGAAACATTGTATCACTATGAAACATGTGTGGACTTATTTCCTAACCAATATAGTACAACTATTTAGCACTCACATTGCATGAGGTATCTTAAGTAATCTAGAAATGATTTAAAGAATGTGGGAGGTGTGAGTGGGTTTTATGCAACTCCTGCACTACTTTATGTTAGGGCTGAGTATCTGCAGGTTCTGGCGTGTCTGTTGGGGCCTGGAATCAGTCCCTTGTCCATATCATGGAGTGACTATGTTTATGAGTGTCTGATCCTGGAACCTTATTCTATTTTACTCGTAAACACTGAATGAATGCTGACATTTCCGGAAGTGTAAAGCAGGAGAAGATACCACTTGGTTTCATTTAGGATTTTGTCAAAAAGGAGTCACCATTCTGGAGAACCTTGGTCTCTGGATAAGGCAAATTGGCATCACAACTGTCATCTTGATGGCCATTCTGCATTTACTTGTTGGTGTCTGACAAGTTCACTATGCCTTTGCCAACAGAAATCTGCCTCACTAAACTACAGAGTACTTCACTATAAATCTTTCATTGCATTTCTCCTTTTGTATTATAATCAGGACACAATAGTGATTACTTAAATTAAAGGGAAGTAGGTTATACATTCAATGAATTTCCTTTCAGGGAAGAAAGATGGATTTCCAAAATATGGTTTTAAACATGGGGACCCTGAGCCTGAAGGTGCTGAGCATGGCTGCCTTGTAATATTCTTTGAGCCAATACATGAGGAACTGTTTTTAAATCACTTTTGGGTTTCTGCAATGTGTTTCTTTGCATGCAAGGACAGGCCCTCTGATTCCATTTGGGATGGAGAAGCCACCCCCTTGCTGGTGCCTGACAGAGATGAGTGATGCTTTCTCAGGGAGCCAGACTCCCTGGCTCTCCCAGGGTAGAGCCAGATGCTTTATACTGCCTCTGTCAGGGTTGGTGATTGGGTAGGATTTTCTAAGTGTTTCAAATTTTCTTTAGCCCAACTCAAACTGTCTTCCCTTCTGCACATATTAATTACAACTGGGACCCATGGTCAGCTCAGGCCACACCTGCTGGTAGCTTTTGAGGGACTCAGCTGCTTCGCTTTCTGGCTCTGGAAAGTGGTTATTAATTTTTTCCTTTGGGCAGCCAGAAAGATTCTGCCATTTGCCCCCATGAACCTTGATAAAATTGGTATCTTCTTCTCCCTTTAGGTTGGTTTTCATGCCCCAGGAGCCCGGGGCATTGCAAATGAAAAGGTTAGCTTAGGCCAGGCAGAGCTTTTGCTTCTACTGGGAATTTCTGTTATTATCACAGAGCATGAATCCTCAGTGAAACCCTGCCTCCACCACTTGCCAATAGCTCTGTGGTTTTGGGCAAGTGGTTTAGCTTTTCTGAGTTGCACTTCTCTTGTTTGTAAGAGTGGGGGTGGGGGGTCCAGGAAAGGTTTCACGTGCCTGTAATCCCAGCAGTCAAGAGGCTGAGGCAGGAAGATAGCTGTAAGTTTGAGGCCAGCCTGTGATACACAGATATTTATTTCTTGGTTCTGGAGGGTGGAAATCCAAGATCACCATGCTTCCTGGTTCAGATTCCCAGGAAGGGCTGTGTTCCCACTCTCAGACGAGAGCCTTATTCTATGGATCCTCACTTCTCAAGGCAAGGGAAGGGGCAAATTGTTGGTATCTTTTCTAATAAGGACACTAAACGTATCCTGAGGACCTCACTCTTAAGACCTTCTCATAACCTAATTTCCTCCCAAAGACCCACCTCCAGCTACTATCATATGGAGGATTATGGCTGCAGCCTTTCATTTTGGAAGGACAACACATGGCTTCAGTCTATAGCTTTCAGTTTATAGACCCTTTTCCAAGGATCCCTCTTAAACCCTCTCTGTCACCTTTGTTATCCTCATTTGATAGATGATGATGAAATTAAGATTCTAAAAGATGCCTTGAGTTGTCCATGGCTAGACTATGTGTGAGTGCAAACCCCACACATAATCATATTCAGCCACAGGTGAAAATTAATTATAGTATCACATCCACCCAGGGAGCATAACACCCATTAATAACAACCAGGTGGGGGCTGGCCTGAACAGAGTTGGTCCTTTCCAGGGTTCAAATTCATTTGATTCCCAGATGTACCGCCCAGTTGTCTGCCAAGCTATATATCCCACAGCCATAGGTAGCGATGACTATAATAATAGCACTTGTTGTAGGGGAGAGGATTTTGTGGTGTAATGTAGGCAAAAACACTGTCCAAGAGCCTGTTGCAGTAAGTGCTCAGTTATTAGCTAACATGCAGAGAGGACTGGCTTTTCTGTTTTTTAAAATTAATTTAATCATTTAACTTTATTTTTATTGACATGACAACTACACACATTTTAGGGGTGCGATGTGAAGGATTTTGTGTTTTTGAGGCAAGGAACTTGCTTCACCAACCAGTCTTTCTTCCAACTCCTGGGTGGAAATGGTTTTCCTGAGTGGCTGGGACTACAGTTACATGTCACTGTGCCCAGCCAAAGTGAAGCTCTTGAGTTATGTTTACAATGCAGAATGAATAGATGAGGCCAGTGAACAAGTCCATCCTATTAAATCCTTACTGTTTTTTTTTTTTTGTGGATGTGCACTGAAAATATCTAAAATTTATAATGATCTGTACACAGAATATTGAATTTTTGTTTTGTTTTGTTTTGCTTTTTTGTTTTGAGACAGGGTCTTGCTATGTAGTTCATTCTGGTCTCAAACTCATAGAAATCCTCCTGACTTGACCTCTCAAATGCTGGGATTGCAGGTGAATGCCACCATGCTTGATGAGGAAGTTTCATTTTTACCAGGGGATAACGTCCTTGTCTGTCCTTGAGAAGCAGTAGCATGCTATGGGAGGAGACACAGAGCGGAGCCTTCTGGGGCCTGAAGGATGCTTCTACCTAAGTCTTGGGTAAATCTGTGGATGCTGCAATATTACTGAGCCCTTAAATTAGAACGTGGACACAAGGAAGGAGCACAGGCTGTGGGGGACGGGGGTGCCCGAGGGGAGTGGAAGCCATGCGGAGCGCTCTGACGGTGCCACACCTGGCTCATGTTTTGTGTTGTGTGGCCACACTGTGAGGTTGGTGATATGATCCCCTTTCTGTGGACCAGAGAGAGGAGGCAGCAGGGGTGTTCACGAGCCAGTTCACAGCGTCACAGCTAGTGAGGGCTGAGCAAGCTCATGGCTGCTTGGACTGCAAAGCCCATGTTTATATTTGAAAGAAATTTCTATCTAACTCATTTGGGTAAACTGAGGCATGGGGCTGACAAAGAGGACTTAAAAAAGGGAAGTGGCAGACCAACCAGCTCCTCCTTGAACTGCTTCCTTCTGCTTGTTGGTTGCCATCTACAAACTCTTTCAAAATGTGAAGACAGTTTTGGATTTTCCCATCATCTTGATTTGAGATGAGAAATTTGGGATTTCCGAGCTGACAGAGACACCCGTGATTGGAAAGATGCTGGAAGGCAAACATCTGTGAAAAATCACAGGAACGATGTCAACATCTGTCCTCTCTAAAGGAAATTGCCTAGGTTCTCCATTTCCAGCCAATCAAAGCTGGAGGCCACGATGCCTGCAGATTTAAATGCATATTGAAGATATAGGAATGGCTAATTAATTTAGTTTGCATGCTTGTAAGATTTTTTTCATTGTTTCCAGTTAAAAAAAATTCTTTTTTGAATAGAGTATGTGTGCATATGGTGAAAAATTATATTCGATATAATAAAAATTTTACAGTGAAACTTTAGTCTCTCCCTATCCTAACATCCTGTTCCTTCTCAAGGTCGTAGGCATCTGTGAACTGTCTTAAAGTCTTCC
>PVKN010029968.1:0-12850 GCA_004027915.1 Capromys pilorides
ACAGGAGACACAAACACAAAAAATCTAAAAGAAGCAAAGAAGGAAAAGAAGCTGGCAGTGAGCCTGCCCCTGAACAGGAAAACACTGAAGCTACACCTGCGGAATAGGCAGTTTTTTGCCTTCTGTGTATATTAGTACCAGAAATAGATACTATAAATCTCATTATTTTTCTGGATAATGTTTAAGAAATTTACCTTTAATCTTGTTCTCTTAGTATGAAAAGTTAACTTTTTTTTCCAAAATAAAAGTGAATTTTTCACATTAAGTTAAAAATCTTCCTTTTTTAATATTTAAAACAAAAAGACAGCATTGATTTTATTTCAAAGAGAGTAATGTGAATGAGTCACTTAGCAGGGGTTTAAGAGAGCTGTATTTACTTTTTGTGTGCATATACAGGATCTGATAAAGGTCAAGGACTGCGTGGCCAGGTGTTTTTTGTTGTTGTTAAACACCAGTCTCATAATTTACATTGTAAAAGGCATCACAAGTTCCCTCTCTGAGCTATGAAATTAAAACTAGTCTTTCTTATTACTGCTATGGAAGTCTTATTATATTAAAGAACTGTACACATTTTTCATACAATAGTATTTGATAGATTTTCAGTATTCTAAATTTGGGTCCGTGGTAATATTCATTGGGGCACTTTTAGTAGACTGAGGCATTTAGGTGGTCTCTGAAGTGCCCTGTGTATTATTGCAGACAGACATCACTGTGACATGAACTGCCTCATGGTCCTATCACTGAGCTACAGTCAAGCTCATTTGACCTTTTTTGAAGGCTGAGAGTAGCATGTGGAGTTTTATATAGTTACTTACTATATTTTTTTGTTTTTTTTTTAATTACTATATTGTGAATGAAAATAACTTCATGACAAGAGCTTTGGACTAGTCATTCTTATTAAAACTAAGAAAATACAGTTAATATTTTTAGGACTATCCCTCGGAGGTATATGTCAGTGATGGGAACAGATAACTTTGTGTTTGAAAGAATGACTAGGGTTTTTTAATTATAGATGAGAACTAAACAGTTAGAATCACACACAAAAAAGACAAATATAGGGCTGGTGATGTAGCTCAGTGGCACAAGTACCTGTGTGGCAAATGCAAAGTTCTGAGTTTGATTCCCAATACCAAAAAAAGGCAAGCATAATTTCTGAAAAACATTTATTTCTCAATGGATCAACATTTCTCAGCAATACAATTTTTATGTCATCTGACTTTACATCTACAATTCTCTGATTATGGAGAACTCATACCTGATCTTGAATTTAAATCAGTGATTTGAATGGGGCATAGAAACCATTTTTATTCATTGACTTTTTATTAAATACAAAAATACAAACTTAAAAGTTGCAGAGTGATGAGCAGTCTTCCATACTGAATAAAAAACCATTAATAGTTTTTGTCTTTTGAGAATAGTCTCTGAGGTGTAACTGGTTCATTAATTAGATCATTCTTTTCTTGGCATTTTTTAATAATCTTTATAAAGATTGACATAATTGTTTCACTCTAGCCTATTTGTGATTTTATTTTTTGAGAACCATCAGTGACTATAAAAAAGTGCCAGGCCAAGAAACTATGGTAAGAGTAATTTTTCCTTTAAGTTCTTTGAGCATCCTTGTCAAGAAGGTATGCATCATGCCGGATGTACTTCTCCCATTGACAGCAAGAAGAATGTCACCACATCTAAAAAAAGAAAAAAAAAACAAGATAAGTGATTACTGTCCTCATCCATAGCTGAAGTTAATGCAAATTAATTTTGATGCCTCTTTGCCGCAACTGTCCGTTTAAATTACATAACTTCTAACTATGGACTTTTCCTTTGCTCAGTTAAATTCTTTAAATTCACTAGGATGCTAAATGTGTAGGAAGCTGCAGTACGGGGCCAAGAGGTATGTAATTTTGTATTTCTTAGATGATAAATGCTACACAGATGTTTAATTTCTTACGTCCCTCTCCCTGAAAAGTAAAGACATGCCTTATTTCAATTGGGGCCGAGCTTTTACATATAGAAAATAAAACATTGAATATAAGTTAAGTAATCCTATCTTTACCTGATTCTTCCATCCTTGTATGCTGGTGTTCCTTCAACAATGGATTTGATTAAAAAAGGTTTGTTGCCACTGACTTCTTCATAACCTCCTACAATCCGGAAGCCCAGACTTCCAGCTGTGTTTCTTCGTAATACAATATCTTTACGGTTATATAAGTACCTGAAATAAAATTAATCAGTGGGTAGGCACAATTAACTATTAGTAAATTTCATCTCTAATTGTGACTTTATCTCTCATTCCTTTTATTGGTGATTTTCTTGAAACTAAGTAGCACTGACTCAGTCCCACTCAAAATTGTGTCATGGCCTAGTAGCTTTTATGCTAATAGCCAGCTTTTTAAAATAGTTTCCTGTGGCTGAGCACTCTGAAAAATGGTATTACCTGTTAGGTTTTGTCTATATGTTTACTAAGAAAACAATCATATTTTGGGCCTTAAAGTGATTTAATGCTTGAATTTGTCTTACCAGAAAAGTTAGGAATGTTTATATGCTTGTTGATAAACCAAAGTGAAACATTCTTATTCCATATTTTTATTTGTGGATATAATTTTAATGAAGGCAAAAATCCTTTAAGTGATCTCAATGAAGAAAATTTAAACCTAAGCTAATTAATGAAGTAGACTTGTTTTTGATCTTTGAAAAATACTAGTTTATGCTATAAGCTTAGACAAAATGCAGTCACAAAGCAAATGGGAATTAGACATTTAAAGCTTATTAGAACATAGGCAAACAACTTGACAACTGAGTCGGAAGTTACAAAAGGAAGGAATGATAGCTCTTCTGTAATTAAGTAGAATCCTGAACTAAAATAGAAAATAAAATCTAAGATGTACTATTCAGAGGCCTTTGGACTAGTGTTCATGTAGGTACAGGCCAAGTAGAGACTGTTGCAGCTACTGAAGAGATGGAGGGGTGTGTCAGGAACTGGATTTTACTGTAAGATCCCTTCGTGTACTTTATATGTATCTGTTATCCAGAAACTGGTCTGAAAGGAAATTCACATTTTTACATTGATAAAAATCAAGATACAAACATTTGTAAACTACGTTGAAGTACTCGTTAACTGCTTTTCAACAATAAAGTCTTGTGAAATATTAGCTGATGAAGTTGATTATTACATTTGCTATTGATGTTGCTCATCAGTGAAACCTGACTTCAAAATGTGCTCTCATGAAATGAAACAAGCTGCTGTTTTATCTCACTGAAATGATAGCAAAAAGTATGAATGAATTTCATCAAATGAAAATGTTGTATTTTTTCGCTGCAAAGTATTTGTCTGCTCTATCTCACAATGAACCTTGATTCCACTAGCATACTCTTGCAGTAGATGCTATAGTTTCTTAGATATCGCATTTTACATAACAATTCACTGACTGCTCAGTACAAAGCAGGTAATTAATTGACTGTTGACCAAATACCAAAGTATTATATCTCCACCTGGGAAGTTGTGCATCTGACTTTTAGAGAAAACAGTAAGAAGATGATTTTTGTTATGATAAAATATGTCCGAACTTTTCCCAGTTGTGGTTTAAAACACAATAAGTGTGTGCATAGAGCATACTTGATACTGCAGTGTTTTTCTTTCAAAGGTTGATTGATTTGGCACAGGGTCTTGATATGCAGCGTGTACTTGCAGTGATCTTCTCAGCCTCCTCAGTGCTGGGATTACAGGCATGCACTACGATGCCCCAGTTTTGGTGGCCAGCTTAGTGCAGGGCTGGCATGGCATGCAGTACTGGGGATAGAACCCACATTCTTGGGCTTGGCCAGGCAGGCGCTTAGACCACAGATAATTCTTTTAACTATTGATTGTGGCTGTTTTTATTATGTTCTTGAACCCTGACATTTTAGTGAATATTTTATTTCATATTGACAATGTTTATAAACAGCCATATAAAACTTTCATGTTTTAATGATGATTTCAACTTAATCATAAATGTAGCTATTTTCCTATACTCTTCATTTGAGAAAGAAAGTGTCCATTTAGTCATGTTTCAGAGGGTTGAATGTTCACTATCACCTGGGTACTTGGGATCTCGCTGAACAAAACACAAGCACTCCTGCCCTACACCTTCCATGTAAATAGGAACGAGGGTTAGTAGTTTTATTAAGGGTGTTTTGCTTTAGTTGTGGCATGTGTTTACATTTGGTTTAGCAATAAGAATTCAGTATGTTAAACTCTTAAAGTCAGATCTCATTTATGACTAGGTACTTTTTAAGTTCAGTTATTTAACTCATCTGGGAATAGCACGGGGTTTTTTGGTCACTGACGTTTGAACTACAGTAACAATACCCTCTGAATGAAACTATGTGCAGTTTTCCTATTTGGAACTCTAGTTGAGGCCTAAAGAACAGCAAAATTGTGACCCCTGTTTTTGTCAGTGAGAAAACTAGTTTACCTCGAAACAAAACAAAAAAACCACTGAATTGAGTTACTGAATGTGGGAAAGTTTTGTTTTGGCAGGACCAGGGTTTGAACTCATGACCTTGCATTTGCCCGGCAAGCACTTGTGCCATGGAGCTATCTCTCCAGCCAAAGGGAAAGTCTTGATGTACTCAAGAAGCTAAGGGTTTCTAAAGTTTCCTTGTATCTCCTTACACAGTATACTAATGTGTTCAAAATCCATTAGAGAACACTTCTTGATCTGAGGAATACTATGACTGAGGCACAATCCATCCATCCTTCCTTTCTCTCTCTCTCTCTCTCTCTCTCTCTCTCTCTCTCTCTCTCTCTCTCTTTCAACTTTATGTTCAGGCTCAGCCTGCCCTGGGGGTGGGGCTGGCAAAGCATGTGGTACTGAGAATCGAACCATGGTCCCTGAGATTGCCTAAGCTTATGTAAGCATGTGCTTTAGACCGCTGAGCTATCTCACCAGCCCAACTGAGGCACAATCTTAAAAATACCAGTGAGCATTAGGAAATACAGAGTCCATCTACAGATAGTTTTGAAATGAATGCTGTATTATCAGGTTGAATTTTAAAGTTCTTTAGGCGTTAGAATAGCAGAATTTGGAA
This sequence comes from Capromys pilorides, assembly GCA_004027915.1. Lineage (NCBI taxonomy): Eukaryota > Metazoa > Chordata > Mammalia > Rodentia > Capromyidae > Capromys > Capromys pilorides. The sequence continues at coordinate 5,068 of PVKN010029968.1, forward strand.
GGGCAGTGGTGTTTGGAGCTTATCCTAAGTGCAGAAAATGGAATATGTATGTGACACATTATTTAAAAGCTTGTCCAGAAAGACCCTCAATACAACTAAGAATTTCTGCACTACACAGCCAGCTCCTGGTTTAAGATTTACTTGTGTTTACCTGTTTTCAGGGTCAGGTGCCTTTTGGCCTGTGGATAGGAGCACCCACTGCTGTAGATAATTGCTTTTTAAAAAAAATAAAATTATCTATCTATCTATCTATCTATCTATCTATCTATCTATCATCTATCTATCTATAATAGGTGGCCCAGCCTGCCCTGGGGGTGGGGCTGGCGCACTATGTGCCAGGGATTGAACCGCGGTAACTGCAGTTGTCTAAGCTTGCCTAAGCGCTTTAGACCACTGAGCCATCTCACCAGCCCTGCTGTAGATAATTGTTGAGGATATAAAATATGGAGAAGTACTACAGATTTCTTTAAAAAGCAGTTATTTAAAAAAAGCTTTAGACTGTTTCTGCCTAAACAAGAGGATACAATTTAAATTCTCTTGGATAAATTCTGTCATTTCTCCTCTTGCCTACCAGTTTAACTGTTTACTCTCCTGAAAGTCTTGAAAAATTATAATCAGGAATGTCTGTATTAAATTGCAAGAAAGCTGATATCTGTGCCAAAATAATTTGAAATTTTCACTAGAAGAGAGAAACCCTATCAGGTTCCTTTATACTGTGGAGTAATGACAGTGACAATAGTTGCATAGTAGCTAATGCTTTTATTAACTTTCTGTGTGGCAGAAAGTCATCAAACAGCTTTGCTTGTTCTTTACATTTTTTACTCATTTAAAACTCATTGATTCTTTGATTTAGGTACTAATAGTATCCCAACAGTAAACATAGAGAACTAAAGTTGAGAATTGTTAAGTAACTTAGCCAAAGTTATATGGCTGGTTACCAAGCAGAACTGAAATTTGAACCAGAAAGTCTTGTTTTGGAGTGTTACAATTTCATCCACTGTGTATAAGTTTGGAGGAACATCCCAAGAAGATGATAATTCTATATTTAATTTTAATAATTTGGCTTTTTTCTCTATCATAAGGTAAATTTTGAAGTTTAAGACTTGTTTGGCATTCACTGTTTCATATAGCTACCAGTATGTACAGCTTTTGTCGTTCTTTCTGCTTAGGTAACAAATGTCTTGTCATTTTGTCACCTTCCCTGTATGATGCTGGTAAATCAGTCAATCAAAAACCCAATCATGGCCAAATCATTTTAAGAGCAAGTTATATTGAAGTGTTTCTTTAACACCTCCTCCTGTACCTATGAGAGGTGATTCAGAAATACAATGTTTAAATTTTAAAGATTTTGTTACATAAAAAGGGAAATTGCCATTCATCTCACTGAAAATATGCTTGTTTGTTTCACTTGTCCCATGATTCTTGTTGCTTTCTTTCTGAAGCTGTTGTGGTAGGATTTTTTTTTTTTTTCCCATTTATGTATTTTGGTACAGGGTCTACCCAGCTTGGACTCCTAGTGACTGCAGTTTATAGCCTCACAAGTGCTGTGATTACAGGTGTGCACCACCATGCCCAGACTCAGTTGCTGACTCAGCACACCTGGGGGCGGGGCCAGCATGCCATTTAGGACTGGGATTGAACCCTGGTCCTTATGCTTGCGCTTAGTCTGTGAGCTACTTCATTGGCCTTAGGGCTCCCTACCTTTTATGGGTGTAGGAAGGTCCTTTTGCATATGATGAGCACACACACACATTCAAAAGTATTAGCTAATTGGCTGGATCACACTAGGACAAACAGGTTTCCTCAAATCTGATAAGTAAAAGGAGAATGTGTAGATTTGTTATTTGAAGGGAATTTTGGTGTGTATCTTAAATCTACTGGTAGTCTAATCTCTAGCGTTTTAGGCAAAGTTACTTTGGCTGAGGTAGGATGAATAGGGTGGAATTCATACCCAGCATCATTCATACCCAGTGGCCAGAGACATTTAACCAGTTCTAATTGGCAATATGTGGAGGAACACATAGGCAGTCCTCCTTGAAACAGGAGCAATCGCCTCCTATTTTGGCTGAGCTTGACCCTATTTCTATGTAGAGAACTGACCACAACTTTTCAGTTGGCTTTAAACAATGCATACTAGTCTAGCTGAGGTGTTAGTGGTAGTCTTTGAAGACAGTAGGCATGTTTCCCCAGAACCCTACCTCCTGCTCCCTAGTGTGAGCTAGGTTGAGATGAGAGGAAGAGCCAGTGTTCTATGTTGTCTGGTAGGGATTGAGCCTTGAGATGGAGGCTATGACTTCTTGGGGCTTGAAAGATTGCATATGCATCAGAGCTGAAGGACTGACCTCAAAACATTAGATACTACCTTGGTTGTGTCATGCAGATTCCTTTTTCTGTCTGTGCTTCTCTCTGCATTTTGCACAGGTGATTTCAGGTCTCATACCTAGCCCAGCTCACAGCAGTCACCTACTTCCCACCTTTTTCATAGTCACTCATCCTTAAACTACTCCCTTCTTCATGAACGAATAAAACCTGGGTTTGACCCTGGGTCGAGGCCTGTGTTCCAGATAGCCATCACTGTAACTGGACCCTTTAGCTCCCCATAACTACAGTTGCGCCTCAGTGTGTTTATTTTTGCTGGAAGTGGTAGGTTGGAATTAACTCACTAGAAGGCCAAGAACTTTTCATAGGATTATAAATAGAAACTTCCTGGGCCTTGACAAGGACCAGGAAGTGCTCTCTATAGCAATGGACATTACAATGTTGCAGTGATATCATGATACTCAAGATATAGTCTTATGTTTCTTTTTCAAACAAAATGTGTGATGCATAATCATATGTATGCTACCATTGTGGTTGTGTGTGTACATGCATACATTGGCAAGGGATCAGCAAACTACAGCCCAGCCCAACACCTGTTTTGTTCATAATGATTTTACTGGAACACAGTCCTACTCATTCCTTTATAGACGATCTGTGGCTGCTCTTAGGCGACAGCAGAAGAGAGCCACTGCAGAGACCACATGATCCTCAAAACCTGAATTCTCTGGCCCTTTTCAAAAAATGTCTGGTAGCCTCTGACACAGGCCTCTCCTATAAAAGTATATAGGAAATTCATAAACCTACTCACCTCTGCTGAGTGGACCTGAGAGGACAAAGGTGAGTGAAGACTTAATTTCCATTGTCTATGCTCTAGTAAGCCCTGACTTTTGTTTTGTACTTACTAATACAGGGAGAGAAGGGAATGAATGAAAGAACCACCAAGGTTCTGGAATTTGGTGTTGTCTCTGCTGGCATTGGATCACAGGTCTGTTCTGCTCTTCCTTAGAGCAAATGAGCACAATGCAGCCTCTATTCTAGCAAGAGCAGTGAATTGCTATACAAGGCCAAGGGACAAAACACATGGGAAGGAGCCAGGCTCCTGGATATATCTAGAGTGAGAAGCCTGCCACACAAGGAAGTCCTCCTTTCATGAATGAATTATGGGGAACTCTCATTACATTCCAAGAGTGTTCAAAGATTTTTAAAATAGTTAATTATATTTAAAGTATTTTAAGTATATTTAAGTATTTTTAATATTTGAGTTTTTTTTAGGATATAACATTCTAAGATAATAGTTTAAGAAAAAACTCTAAAATAAAATATTATTTAAAGTCATATTCTGAGAGCTGGTCAGATAGCTCAGTGAACTAAACAACTGCTTAGGTAAGTGCAGGGGTGGTGCTTCAATCCTGGCCCCACTGCCAGGCATGCTGAGCCAATGCCTGAGTCTGGGCATGGTGGCGCCTGCCTGTAATTTCAGCTGGGAATGCTGAAAACAGGAGGATCACAATGAGTCACAGCTGCATACTGAGACCCTGCACAAAATACAAAATAATAATAATAATAATAATAATAATAATAATAATAATAATAATAAAGCCATACTCAGGGGCTAGGAATATAGCTCAGTGGCATAAGCACCTGCCTGGCAAGCTTGACCCCTGGTACCAAAATTTTTTTAAAAAATAAAGTAATACTCTGTTCTTCCACTCAGGCTCAGTTCTAAAACTAAAATAAAGATTTTAAACATTTCAATGTTCAGTTCTCAACTAAGGATCTTTTTCTAAATGTACTGATTTTAAAAATAATTTTTAAAAATCTAGGTCCATTTCTAATTGAGGCAGGGATTTTTTTAATTAAAAAATGAAAGAAAACCATCTCCATATTCAAAAAAAATGCTCTGTAATCCAGATAATTTGCTTTTACTTATTTTATCCTATGTCAGTATATCCTCAGTGGTTCCAATATTTAACATTTTAGTCACATTCTGAAGATCAGTAAGGTTAACTTCCAAGGACCAGTAATATATTCTCTGATGCAGGGGTCAGAGAATAAATATCAATTTATCTGTTCTTTGATTATTTAATTTGTATACATTTCCACTTAAAGGTACTATCCCTAAAATCCTTCCCTGAGGTCATTATATAATTTAATACTGTACTACAAGGTTCCAGACATATCTCACTAAAATGACAACCCAGCTTTTGACAAAAGAACCTTCCAGGAACAGGCACTAAGGACAGATGGTCTGAGACATAATGCTTAACCTTGAGGCAAGGGTACGGTGTTGTGTGTGCCGCTTTAAGTACATCCATGGTCAGCCCACAGCTGCAGAGGTAAAGTGCCTTCTTGGAAGCTCCCCACACTGTTACTAGCAGACTCAGCAGAGAGAAAACTAGCCCATGGAGCTGCCACTCCTGAGAGCTGTATCTCCACCCCTTCTGTCCATTAGCTGAGCGCCTTGCTTCATGAACAACCTACACAGCTGTACCTGACAGCTCTGTAAACTCCTTAATGTGAATGTCTTAATAATATTTCCACATCCAGGTTTTCTTTCCTGCCCTACAATTTATTTTATTTTAATTAATTAATCTATTTATTTATTTTAGGGAAGGGTTTTTTATAAGGTTTACTAGATTAGACTCAGAGTGATCTGCCTATTTATAGCCTCCCAAGAGCTGGGATTATAGGTGTGCACCTACAGTTATTTTTATTTTTATTATTATTATTTTATATATATTATGGCCAGTTCACCTGACCTGGGGGTGGGGCTGGTGCAGCATGTGCTGCCAGGGATCAAACAGCAGTCCCTGCGCTAAGCTTTCCTAAGCAGGCGCTTTAGATCATTGAGCCATCTCACCAGCCTCCTACAGTTATTTTTATTTATTTTATTTATTTTTTTAAATATGTATGTATGTATGTATGTATGTATGTATGTATGTATGTATGTATTATGGCTGGCTCAGCCTGCCCTGGGGCTGGCACAGCATATGGTGCCGGGGATCGAACCGCGGTCCTTCCAGTTCCTAAGCAGATGCTCCAGACCGCTGAACCATCTTGCGGGCCCTCCTACAGTTATTTTTAAAGAGAGAAAAAAACCTAATAAAAATGATACAGAATTTCAATCAAAATGATAGGAAATCAGTAATGGTTTTTATATTACATATTGTTATCTTCAAAGTAGTTGTTCAGATTACCATATATGTAAATGCAAAATTGACCAGATAATTAGGCATTCACTGTTCCTTTCAACGAACTAATAGAAATTAGGAGTACAATTATCTTAACTAATATATTCCCTTCTTTCTTTTCTCCTTTTCCCATCCCAGTTGTTCTTTCTTTTTTAAATAGTTTCTTTCTCTTGCACAATATCTATGGTACCTTTCAGATTTTGTTTATTCTTTCAGTTTCTCACACTAGGGAGACAATATGATATTTACACATGCAAGTCTGGTTTATTTCACTTTTAAGTGAGGTCTCTAGTTGAATCCATTTACCTCTAAAAGCCTTAAGTTTATCTTTATTTATAGCTGAGTAGTACTCCAGTTTATAAAAATATCACATTTTTTACAATCCTTTTCTCAGTTGAGGGGCATTTTGGTTGTTGCCAAGATTTAGTTATGACAAATTATGCTGCTATAAACATGGGTGCCTGGGCTAGAAGATAGCTCAGGGGCAAAAGTGCCTGCCTGGCAAGTGCAAGGTCCTGAGTTTGATCCCCAGTTCCACACACACAAAAAAAAAAACCTTCATCAAAACAAAACAAAAAATGGGTGCCCATGTATCACTGTGGTATGATTTTGTTATGGTTTGTATCTAGTTGTCCCCCCAAAGCCTCAGGTAAATCAGGGAAATGTCAAGCTGCAGCTCGAGGGGTGGGGCCAGAGGGCCAGGGCAGGGCTTGAGGGGTGGGGCCAGTGAGGTGTGGAATCCTTAAACTGACAGCATGTGTGTCCCTCACCCTGCTCCTGCAGGCCTAGTGGCCTGTCTTGGAGGTATGGAGCGGATCATCCTGGGAAGCAGTGCAGCGTCTTGAGGTTTTGCTAAGTAATTCAGGGTGCTTTAAACTATGAAACCTCCAGTAACTATGAACTAAATAAACCTTTCCTTCCTTAAGTTTGTATGTTGGGTACTGTTCTCTCAGCAATGAGAGAACAGTAACTAAAACAGATGTTTTCAGTTCTTCTGGAAAAATACCCAGTGGGGGAATAGCTGGATCAAATCCTAGCTTTTTCAGGCATCTCCACACTGATTTCTACAGTGGTTGTACCAGTCTATGCTCCCACCAATACTGGCTGCCTGCAATTTTTATATGCATTTTCACTTACCAATGGGAAAATAAACTGTGTCTCATTAAGATACTAGTGTCATGAACCAGCCCCAATATAAAACTGGTTTAAGAAATGTAATTATCCTCTCCCACACCCCATGGGGACGTCATGTTGGTTGGGACTTACTGTGTTAATTCCAGCCACATGACCCAGGATGGGGACCAGACGTCAGAATGGGTCATATTGTAGTTGGAGTCTAGGGCTTCTGGGCTGTTGCAATCTTCCTGGGGCTCATGTTCTTTGACTTCCAAGACTTTGAGTACCACTGAGGAGGATGAGCTTTTTAACAAGGAAACTGCCTCACTCCGACTGGCCCCTGTGAGTTCAACTCCATTCACATTCAACAAAATGTCACCTGACGGCCAGAGAAGCAAAACTATCCTTAGTGTGATCAAGAACTGCTGCTTAAAATGCAAAGGGGCAGGAACCAGTGGGGTACACACTGTTAGCCCCTAGCACTGACATGACGCTGACCTCTCATGTAGCAGGTGGCAAACAATGACAGTTTTCCTTGGCATTCCTAAGTCTTGTTTGGGTTTTCTAAAGCATCCTCACTAGTGGTTGGCTCTTACCCAAAAAGCAAGGATGACATAAGAGCCTCGTTCACTACTTAAAAGCTACTCTTCAATTTCTTGTTTCCTAGTTCTTAGCAAAAAGGGGGAAGTATTTGGCAAAGGTACTTGCACCAAACCTGACATGTACTAAACACCCAATAAATGCAAATTAAAGATCGAAGAAGAGACAACCCATGCAGGTGTCTAGCAAGAGTCCATAGTAATTAAGAGAAATGAGTCTGGACCTGTGCTCTCCAGTTGCTGCAAAGAAGCTGTTACTGCATTTCTATTCTATGCACAGGTACCACTGATAATGCACTGACAAAAGACAAGACTGCTTCTGCATCATGTGCTGTGGTCCTCTAGCTCATATTCTTTTAAGTCACTTGTCATTGTACCCCATATTCTCTAGCCAGGAACTTGTGGAAAAGCAACAGAAATTAAAACACAGACACCCTGGCCCTTACTTTCCATCCTCTTCTCTTTCCTTCCTGCTTGTCTGCCTTCTTTGCATATCGCCATTTACACACAGGAAGAAAAGGACAGAAGTAGAAAGAATGGCCTGGACTCCTTGCTGAC
>PVKN010029969.1:0-12857 GCA_004027915.1 Capromys pilorides
GTTAATCTTATTTTTCAAAGATGTAAGATATGTCCATACTTATGAGGTACAATGGAATACTTCAATTCATGGGTATGATGGATAATGATCAATTCAAGGTTTTTATCATATCATCTAAAACTTTCTGTCATCATTAAGCATTAAACAGATTTCTCAGTATGGTCATTTTTAATAATTGGGAGTTTCCTTTCACTGGATCAGTCTCTTCAACTTCTGGTGGTTTTGACTCTCAGTTCTCTGATCTGGATCAGAGTTCAGGGTCCTTTATTCATTTCTGTTTGGTCCCAAATCTGTGTTTGTCCAGTGAGATTAAGACATAGGGAATGGATTCTACTTGCCTGGTACAAAGTAGATGCAGATGCTACACATGAAATTTCCATGGAATTTTCACAAACAAAGTGTAACATTTACTTGGTAAGTATCCTATTCAAAATGGAAATCATGGACTGGGGAAACATCCCAGTGTTAACATGCTGTCCTCTCCTGTGTGAGGTCCAAGATTTGACCCCTACTGCTGCAAAAACCAAACCAAGGAGACAAATGAAAGACTGGACAAGTAAGCATACGATAAAAGCATGTAAGTAGAGAAAAGAGATGATGCTCTAATTCAGTCAAGTAAGGTTTACAGTTTATGACATTCATATGGCCTCGATAGATGAAATTTGAAACTCATCCACCACAGTAGCAAATCTGAAGATGAGAATAAATGTGCCATAACCAGACTTGCACCCCCAGTTAGGCAACTTGTATTTGTCTCCCACTTCTTCATGTCTTTCATTTCTCATCACATCCTACCCAACCCTTCCAAATCTCTTGGGTACACCATAGTCTAACTTTCTCCATCTTTCCAGGATCCTGCCAAGCGAGCCAGTATCCTATGCCAAAGGAGGAGTAGGCTGGGAGATGAGGAGAAGATTTAGCTTTGCCATGGACTTCTGGAAAGAATTACCACAATAGTCAACATTTCCATGATTTGTTCTTTACTGGATTTTTTGAATTTCCTATTGTTTGTGGCAGATTTTCTGATCATTTTTCCAGTGCCACTTCCTGTGTGACTTAGGCACTCTCTGCTCAGCTCCAAGTCTCAGCATTCGCAAGAAGTCATAGAGATGTGGTACTGGGGATGAACTTTAGATAGCTAAGGCTCATCTACAGTCCCAAGGGTTAACAGAGGATCCCATTTTAAGTCATTTTTCTGTGAATCTCTAAATATAAGAATTTATTGATCTGAAGGATCAGTATTCTGAAACTGTTGGCTCAGAATTTGAATCTCTTTTCTATGTTTCTGACACAGGGAGAAGTGGCTATCTCAAGAAGGAATAATGAGATGTGGAGATAGCTCAGCAGTCTAAGTGCCTGCCTGGCAAGCACAAGGACCTGGATTCAATCACCAGTACTGTGTGCTATGCCACCATGGATACTAGCCACTGAAATTGGGCTGGTGATGCATGCTTGTTATCCCAGACCTGGGGAGGCCAAGACAGGAGGATCAGTACACATCTGAGCTACACAGTGACACCCTGTACAAAATAAGTAAATACATACATATGTATATACATAAATGCATAAATAAATTTTGAAAAAGAAGTAATAAAAAGAAATTCATGTAAGAGTGGCTGTGAGACAATGTGAGTCAAATCCCCTCAAGATTTACTCTGAAACCATGTACAGCACCTCATAGACCTTTGGTAAGTGTCATCCATCTGAATGAATCATGGCCATTTTTAGTTATATAAGTCTTGCTTTAACTTGGTCTTAACCATACAACAGAAAAGTATAACCACAAGATATAAAAAGTAATGCTATATTAATATGCTAAGTTTTAAAAAGCTCAAGCAAACAGCTTCTGACATTGCCAGTTTTGCTGGTAACCCTCTACTATTATGGATTATTGGATTATATTGGGTTATTTTGCTGAATGCAAATACCTACAATCTTTAAACTGGCTTCAAGTATGAAAAGGTTCTTTAAAGACTTGCTTCTCTAACTGTAGTGAAACACTCATCTCTGACAAAACAAAATAAAAAGGGAAATGTTGGGAGCCATGAAGCTAGGAAATCAGTCAAGCATTTGTAGGTGGGACTTGGCCCAGTGCCTAAAGCAAGCAAGCTACCTCACTCCTGAGATGAACATCCAGTCTGATTAAGGCTAGCTATCAGTTGCTAGGCAACCTAGTGTCATGTGTCACTAACTTTATAAAAGTGTAAAGATCATTCTGTTGTGTGTATATATATATACACACACACATATATATATATATATATATATATATATATATATATATATATACATATATAATACACACACGAGTCTTAAGATAGACATATGGCTACTTTCTCTTAGTTCATTGAGAATGAAAGTTTGTACTGATATTATTTAGAGAAGATATTATGTCTGAATAACTACTATGAAGACAATTATATGCAATGTATTGATTATTGGAACCATCCTACTAACCTGTTTTGAAACTGTTTCATTGTAATTTTATCTTTCTTTTCTCATTAAAATGAATAATAAAATAAATGGCTCTGAGTTCAAAGCCTGGGTTACAGAGCAAGCTGAAGGCCAGCCTCGCCTTCATAACAAAACCCTGTCTCAAAAAGACAATATTGTGTGTGTGTGTGTGTGTGTGTGTGTGTGTATTTCTTATCTCAACTACAAAGCTTGAGGGAGATGTTTTTCTTTGACTATGTCATCTCGGTGTTCTGTTAGCAGAAATAGATAAAAAAAAAATGACACCAAAGAAAATTTAAAATCTCTAGGATACCCATGTCTTTAAGACACCAAATATTCTATGCCATCCTGCCAGAAATGCAACTCCAAAACAGTAGCAAGTGAACTGAGAGACCTCGCGGCTTCCTGCGACATTTGTGATGTTTGTGTTTCTGTGACCACATTGCACTGTCAAATACTGTGACTTTTGGAATGTCAGCATTTCTCTTCTTTCTCCTAATGCCCTGGGGTAGCAACATGTCTTGGCCTTTTCCAGACTCTGAACCAGAACTCAGAAAATACCATCTTGTCCATGGCTAAACAGTGACACAGACTGCATACTGAGATGATCATGGGAAGCCTAGATCACACCTTTGGCCAATTTTGTCACAGTCATATGATCACACATCATATACCACATAGGTCTTGCTTTGGTCTCCTCCTGCCTCATGACAGATCAAAAACAAATTTTAAATGTTTCTGGCATGTTACACTCTGACAGATGCTACTTTCCCTCTTGATTTCCAGCTCTGAAGAAAGGTATGAAATTGTTCTATCTACTTAGAGAGAAGGACCTTGCAGAAAATAAATATAATAAGTAAAAGGAAGTATAAAAAGTTAATGATCACATATAGTTCTGTTCCTGCCTTAAAAATTCTTAAGACTGTTCACCTGGCCAGGGCTGTAGCTCAGTGGCATAAGTGCCTGCCTGGCAAGCACAAGGTCCTGAGTTCAATTCTTAGTACACACCTTCCTCTCAAAAAAAGAATGTTCACCTTGATTTTGAGCTTTGCATGGCAGTCAGTGCAGGCATGAATATGTCTCCCATATGGCTCTTACTACATGTTTAGAGTGGAATGATGAATATGAATGTTTTTCAGTAATACTGGTTAATAGTTAAGTGTTTTGTTCTTGTAGAGAAGTATATGTGAAAATGTACTCAAAGGTCATGTAAACTCTAGAGTACATACATAATAATTGCTTTACTGTCACATTATACAATCTTATGCAATTTGAGTGGTACTGAGAATTTGGACAGCTGGGCTTCTCAGTTGAGAGTGGTAGGAGGAATATGGGTGGTTGGTTTGAATCAGGGCACTCTGCACCAGGTCATCCCCAGGAGGTGAAGTTTCTGAAAGCCAATGGGCCATTTTCACTGTGCACTTACTGTGTAACTGTATGTTTTATGGCTCATTGAGGCTTCTAGGGGAAACCTCAATGGAAATACCAAAATAGCCATTATTATTGCAATGAGCTTTCATGTGTAATAGCTTAAACATGAGGCATAGTTAAATTTTCAGAGAGCCATCTATCCAGTGATCTGGTTCACCACATGGAGGTAACCCAGATTCCATGGTCTTTGTCATTTCCATGGCCTCAGACTGGATCAGGAGAATTGCACAAGTGTTCTTAATCTGAATAGATAGGTTAACCAAACTGATGGCTGACTTTCTCTTTGATGACTGAAGGACACTTGGAAAATTTCACTGTAGTTACTGAGATGAATTATAATAGAAACAGTAATACAAGAGTGGTCTCTGTAATGATGGGAGTGCATTCTGTAAAGTCCACCATAAGGTAATTTTGTTTTGTGGACTTTATAGGGTATCCATCGCATAAACTTACATGGTGTACTCTTCTTTCATGGAGGCTTTACAATGAACATAGCCTAAAAACATGGTATGTATTTCTAGGCCCATTATGAAGAAAAGTAAGGCAATCAAACCAGACACAGAAGAATGTGTTGTGGTCAGTAGCACATGCATAGAAGGCTGTCAGTAGTACTCGTGCTGCTGTTGGAATCGCATGGTTAACTACTTTTCAGTAAACACTTTTATGAATAGAGGGAATATACTCTAGATAACAATAAAAAGCATAGAACAGTAAATACATAAACCAATATCATAGTTTATTATCATTATCAAGTTTTATATACTGTAGATAATTGTGTATGCTATACTTTTATGTGACAGGCACCACAGTGGGTTTGTTTATGACAGCATCAGTACAAACAAAAACAGTGATACCTTGGGCCAGGATGTGATAAAGGCCACAAAGTCACACTGTGAAAGGAATTTTTCCCTACCATATATATGATCAATCGTTATACAACACATGACTGTAAAATTCAGTAATAATGCTAAGAATGACAATAAGAACAGAAACTATGTGAGTCAGAGAACCAATTTCTCTGGTTAGTTTTACTTTTTTTTTTTTTTTTTTTTTTTATGTTATGGCTAGCTCAGGCTGCCCTGGGGGGTGGGGCTTGCACAGCATGTGGTGCTGGGGATCAAACCAAGGTACCTACGGTTGAACAAGGAGCTTTAGTCGGCTGAGCTGTCTCGCCAACCCCTCTCTGGTTAGTTTTTCTCAATCATTATTTTTAAGACTTAATGGAAAACTATGTTATCACTGTGTTCAGTGTGCACAGTAAAAAAAAATAATTACCATCATTTCCCCTTGGCAGGACAAATTTATATAGTTTAAATTGCTTGATTTTTATAAAAATTCGCATGACTTTTATTCACTGACCTCCTTGCCTTAACACCGAATAAAGGAAGAGGTAAGCTAGGGAGCAGAGCTCATGGCACATCATGGTCAGCAGGTGAGACGCAGCATGACCTGGCTATTTTTCAGCCCTAGAGCTCTCCCTTTAAAAAAATTATTATTTTCCTCATAAAATACACTTATTTGGGGTGCTTGTTGTGATCTTATGACTCTGTGTGTGTTACCTGAGAACCTGACCATAGAGCTGTACCCCTGCCCACTTTTTTATTTTAAAGGTTTATTGAATAACAATTGCCATGCAACACGCTCACACGTGCATATTTAATATGTGCCTTGTGAAATGCACAAGCCTTTCCTAACTTCACCATAAACCGGGCACTAAAAATGCCTGTCACCTCTCAGAATCTCCTTTTGTTGTTTGTTTGCTTGTTTATTTTGTATGAGGTCAATTTTCCTCATAACTGTAACCTCAAAGCAATATCATATTATTAATTATTATTATATTATTAGCGTAACAGTGCAGTTTATTAATCAACCACTATACTTGGGGAGCAATATGGGAAGATGGTTCAATAAGAAGATGTTATGACACAAGCAATATAAGAAATGGAGCATTATGGTTTATGTCTAGCTGTCCCCACAAAGCCTCGTGCAATCATGAGAGGTGGGCTTCTAGAGTTTATGATTAATTTTTTATTTTCCTTTTTTAATGTATTTGGTACAGAGTTTCACTATGCAGCTCAGATCCATAGTGATCCTCCTGTTTTCAGTCTCCCCAGCACTGGGATCACAGGTGTGCACCACCATGCCCCAACTTTGTTGCTGGCTTAGTGCACCCCAGGGAAGGACTGGCATCTCATGTACGACCAGGAATTGAATCCCACTCCCTGAACTTGCCAGAGCAGGTGCTTAGTCCCCTGCGCTGTCTTGCTGGCCCTTGTGACTGTTTGCTGTGGTTGTGGGTGCTTCACCTGCTCTGGGGCAGGTAATTTACATCATAATGTAAGAAGGTGAGAGAGTCTAGCCAACTTCCTGGGCTGCTGCCTGTCCCCTTTTGCATTCTCTGCTCTTTGCTGCCCCCATGAAAGGTGGCTCTCTACCACGTGCTCCTCTGCCTTGGAGCCAGCTGAGTGTGGACTGAAACCTCCAGTAACTGTGACCTAAATAAACCTTTCCTTCCTTCATTTCGAGTGTTGGGTATTTGTCCCAGCAACAAGAGAAGAGTAATTGATACAGAGGGCAAGAGACTTTTTTATAACTCAGATTGAACTCAGGGCTTTGAGTCTGTCAGGCAGGCACTTATGCTGCAGCATAAGTGGTCCAACACTTTTAACAAAAGTGCAGTGGCAAAATATCATGGTGATCACAATGGTAGACCTTAAGGGATCTATGGAAATACAGTACACTGCTGAAGCATGCAGACCTGGCTTTCACTGAGGCTCTGTGACCTCCCAGCCAAACTAGTGACATGCACTAGAAACATGCATGTTTAATATGAAATACTTAAAAACATATTTCTATAAGAGACTGGCAGGGGCACTCATGCGAATAGCATCTGCTTAGGCTGCCCACTGCACATACGTGAGTCCTGGGCCAACCACAGACCAAGCAGCATGATGAAAACAGAAATAAGAGCTCTTGTAAATTGTGGTCACTCTGTGCCTAATGTGTATTATGACCTGGATACAATCCAAAGTATTTAAAAATTGTAGTATCTTGGGATTATATTGTTATATCTTCAGAAATACCTCATTTAACTCCCTTCTAATATATAATTGTAGACATTAATTTTGCTTCTTCTGTTTCCAGTTTATAATCCCATTTTCATGCTTTAATAGCATTTTAATAATTTAAAAAAATTCAAAATTAGCAAGAAGGGCAAATGTAGCAGTCACTGCATTTTACAGTAATGCCATGACAGGGTTCACCTAAGCTGGGAAGAAGTTGACTATACAGGGAAAGGCAAAGGACTGCCGCCCAGCAGATAAGAAGCCAAGAAACCACCATGCTGCAGAGAAGCAGTTGTAGGCTAACTTGCCCCAAAGGTCTGCTCTGCTAATTACCACATAATGAGGTCAGAGAAGCTTAGTCCTAAAACCGTTTAGTAGGTACACAGAATTAACCTCCTTCTTTCACTCATTCCCAGCAAAGGACTTGGCTTCATGTTAAGGCCAGCTACAAAAATTGTCTAGCTTCCCAGGTGTTCTGTTCAGAATATTTTCCCTCCACATTTCTTTTATCACTTTCTAAATGAAACTCTCATCATCCTAAAGGAGACATATCTGTAATCTGTGCTCTCCCAAAATGAAATAAATTTTCTAATTCTAGAAAGTCAAGGAATATATGGCTCATCTGAAATGAACACAGTAATAAAACAAAGACATAGCAGTTGCCAGAATAGAGATGAGGTCCTTAAAGAAAACATCAAAACTTTTATCTCTGATATAAATCTTGAAGAGCAAGCATCTATAGTCAATCTTCAAATGGGTCAAAATATGTTTCTTTGAGATGAGCTTTCTATTCTGCTTTATCCTGGGAAGTCTATTGATCTCTTAAAAAATACAGTATTCCATATACTCTTCTATATAGTTCTATACATTTTATGAAATCTGTATATGTGAATGCTTTTCCAATGCTACTTCAAGGATGACCATATCTACTAGCAAAAGACTCTTGGATTCAGTTACCATGATCTTCATTTGTAAAACATCCATTTTCTTTTTTTTGAATTTTTTAAACTATGGATTTATTTTATTTTTATCATTTTATTGTACTATTTTAATGTATTTGGTACAGGATCTCACTATGCAGCTGGGACTAGTAATGATCCTCTTGTTTTTAGCCTCCCCAGCACTGGGATTGCAGGCATGTGCTACCACTATCAGTCTTGGTCTCAGTGACCAGCTCAGCATGCCTGGGGGTGGGTCTGGACACAGTCATGTGGTTCTGGAATTACCAGCCCAAGACAATCATTTTTTTTTTTTTTTTATAAGTTGTTTTCAGAACCATTCAGTTCTCCAATTGTTACCTATGTTCTCAGTCAACTTCTTCTGTATCTGAAAAGGTTGTAGGACTTTGAATGTTGGTCCCATGCTCTAGCCAGCTTGGAGTAGATCTATTTCCACATAGATAGTCTCTAAGTGACAGTCAGTGATGCCACACATTCTGAGATTCTTTGTTACATTTATAAACCAGTTTTAATCAGTGATCATTTTTTTCTAGGTTCCCAAATTATCTTGAGATTTTCTTGTTATATCTATTTTTATGTTGTTGATGTGGTCCACTTCATTTTTCTTGAATTAAAAGGGTGACTTCATAACCAGGGCCAGGTACTATACTTACATGGCCATCCTGGAGCATAGATTATTGTATTACTATAGCTAAAGAAGTCTCATTATAGGCAACATATATTTAGTTCTTAATTTTATCTTATCTAAAGAAGTTTTCTACTTGTTTTGGGAACAATTAATTTGAATATTGATGTGGCTAGATTAAACCTACCAACTAATTTTTGGTTCCATTTGCTCCTTGGTAATGTATCTTTTTAAAAAAAAAATTTTTTAATTTAAACACCATTTTTTCTTTTGATCATTCCTTATTCACTTGACTTCAGGGAACTTTCAAAAACTTAAGAAGTGAAGGACAATAAGTTTTGAGGAGGAAATAAAAGTGAAGGAATTTCTTAAATTTGCATAGTCATCTTGAAACTGATAATTCTGTGAAAGTCTGAAGGAGAGATAGAGAACAAGTCCTGAGGTGAATTGAGAAGATCATTGTCATGCACAGGCTTCAGAATGGGGCACAGAAAAGGAGTGATGGGAGTGGTCAGGCCTGGGGTCCACGTCACATGAGGTTCAGAGAACAAGGACCACTGTCAGCTAGAAAGGCAATCACAGCACCATGATGCTGGCCGCAAAGATGGCCTGGCTTGTCCCCCTTGGAGAAAAAAAGCCATCGAAGTGCTTTGAACAGAATAATAATACACCTCTTAGAATGGTTACCTTTATGTGCCAGCTTGAATGGGCCATGGGCTATACACATATTTGGTAAGATATTATTTTGCGTGTACCTGTAAGTGATTTTTGATGCCATCAGTTTTCAAATTAATAGACTGAAAAAAGCCAATGAACCTCTCTGATGTGTGCGTGTGTGGGGGATTTTCATCCATTTCACAGAGGGCCTGAGTAGATCCATGCAGAAGAAGGGAGAGTTTGCGCTCTGCCTAGAAGGTGGAGCTGAGCTAGGACTTCTTTATTCCGCAGACCAGAATAGGAATTCTTAAATCATCAATTTTGGAAAAAGTGCCTTGATAATTACTTTAGCTCAGTGGTTCCTTTCCTTCACCAGATAACACATTCATTTAGGGAAAACTCCCTAAGCTTTGAATAACAAATAGGAGGAAGCTACTTATTGAGTTTTCTCAATATGAAGTAAACATTGCCATATATAGTAATCTCATTATAATATTTATATTTGCATTTAAATATTGAATGATCCTTCACATATTTTCTCATATATTCTATGTGGACTGTCATCTGGATATTTTACTTCTGTTAAAACCTAATCATTTCCAATATTTGAATCTGTGAGATAGGGAAAAATAGCTGACCACCTGTAACTCTAGGTAGTGTCAAATAGATGAAATAAGGAGAAAATGATTTTACATTTTAGTACATGAGGAAAAAGCTAAACAAGGTCATTTCTTTGGATGTTTAAGAGCAAGACTGAAAATATGCTAAGATAATTGAACCATGTACTCTGATAGGACACCTTTGCTTTGTACAACTTTAAATACTTGATTTTAAAATACCTTCATCTTTTGTTTCCATGACAAGAATTGAATAAAAAGAAACTAAAAGTAAAATAAAGATTTTTAAATAGTCTGGAACTTTCATAAAACAGAAGAATGTTAAAATGTCACCTGTATGGGAAGGAGGAGGGAGTTAATATAAAAAGTAGATATATTATATTTTTTTTTCTCATTCAGATCACCCTAGCCACTTTCCCCCAGCAGAATGTATTTTTCTGTTTGCATTTCTGAAACAAGATAGATTTTTCTCCCTCCCTGAGTTAAAATATAAACAACAAAGACAGAAATAAATGAACAGTGTCAATATTTCATCTGTGAAAATTTCAGAGACTACACTAGGTTGGCTTACACCTCTTTTGAAATTTTGAGATTATTCAACTATGTGACATTTTGCAATTTTTTTCTTTACTTTATAGAGTGAATAATATCTTTCAACATGTAGCTGAAATGCCACCTTTGTCACTCAGAGCATAGAATTGCAGAAGCACTTGCGAGAATTACTGTCCTTGCAATTATTTTTCCTTGGGTCTTGGTTGTGATTTGGGGACAGATATATATCTGAAATTATGACTATTTCTCTAGCTTTCTTTGTCACTGTTACATCTATCTGTCCACAGGTATCACTGCTGGCACTCTGTTTAAGTGGCTTTAAACAGAAACAAAGGCACAGATGGAAAGGAAGTTTTCCATTCTTACTGTAGTATCACATATTATTGATCCCATGGTTAAAGTTGTGGACACAGAAAAGGAAGTGGGGAACCAAAACAGAGGATAATACATCTTCTTCCTCTACATTGGCTAGAACACGGGTCTACATGGAGAAGAAAAGAAAATAGAGGGAGTAGGGGCTTAGGATGCTCTACTTGAGTGCGGACTATTCATACTGTTGGCCCAAAACTAAGAGTAACAACGCCTATTGTTCTTGCTACTTTCTGGCCCCATGGAATCTGAAGAAGTAGACATGGAAGCATAAATTAAACATGTGATTTAGCCCTGAAAACTCAGAATGATCTAGCAGTTTTCCTATGTTTCACATTCTTATGTGATGGATCAAACAGCAGCATTTTTATTTATTTACTGTTCTGTTTGTTTTTAGATATTTAACATTTTATATATTAGAAATCTAGTATAGACAATTTGGGAAATTAGAAAGAAACATAGCAAAAATACCTAAAGATAGATGTTGCCACAAATCTAAACAACTTACACTAACTAGTCCTTCTCCCCTGTTCATCACACAATTTTCACTTTGGAAATATTTATGATGCTTGTTCTATATGCCAGAGCCTGATAAGATGGTTTAAATGATACAGTAAATGTGATTTTATGTCTAATTTTATTCAACTGTTATGCACTAAAAGAAATATTCCAGCCAGAATTATTTCTTTGTTTAGTTATGCTTCTATTAGTTTTGCCAATGCCCAGTTGTTAGGAATCTAGGTTGTTTGTATTCTCTTATTATTACAAATAAATCTGAGTGGACATGAGTATGAATTAAATTTTTGCTGTGTATACTGAATTGCTTCATTTTTTACATTGTCCATTCCTGATTAATTATTTCCACAATTGCTGCTGTTGTTCTCAGCCTCTCCACCAAGGGACTCTAACACTGTCCTTCAGCACTGCATAACTAATAAGGAAAAAAATGAGATTTCAATACTAAGCAGCTTGTTCAAAATCATATACCTAATCTCTGAAAAGACTGGATGGTGTCTGCTGATATCTCTCCTGGCTGTATTCTCTCTCTCTCTCTCTCTCTCTCTCTCTCTCTCTCTCTCTCTCTCTCTCTCTCTCTCCTATTATACTTTAAGCAGAGTTTGTTCTCAAGAATTGGGCAAGCTGATAAGAAATCACAAAAGAAAGCTTAGCTGTGCACCATCTGCTATAGGTAGAGTGTGCACTTCACCAGCACAGGTGGATCAACCAGGCAAGTGTATCACATATATAAGAAAAAAATAGAGCTGGGGAGATAGCTCAGTAGAACGAGTGCTTGCCTGGTAAGTGTGATGTTTCTTACCCAAAATTCAATTTTAAAAACTCAGCTACTCTGCAAAATGGCTATAATAATTTTGACAGAAGTTTCAAGAATATTTATAGCATAGAAGCCTTCATAGCACAGAAATGGGAAGGCTTCAGGTTTAGCAAATGCAAATAAAGGCTTCGCAGTTAAATTTGAATTTTGGATAAATAAAAAATGATATTAATATAAATACACTTCCTGAGTATGTAGAATATATGTATTATCTATCTGCAATATTATTACACAACATGTACAGTTATGCTCAAAATAACGCTTCTGCTGGATGGTTAAGACCAAGTTAAAGCAAGACCTGTATAACTAAAAATGTGACACTAGGCCATAGTGCCTGAAGCAGACAAGCTTCCTCACTCCTGAGATAAACTTTCTGTCTGGTTAGGGTCAGCTTTTAGTCTTTAGGCAACCTAGTGTCACATGTTACCAACTTTGGACAGTACAACTAATGGATCATTTTTTATCGTAAAATTATATATGCACACACACAAAGACAAACACACACACACGCAAGATAGGATACACAGCTACTTTCTCTTAGTTCATTGAGAAGAAAGGTTTATACTAATATTCTTTAGACAAGACATCTGCATCTTGTCCTCTGAATAACTACTATAAAGTCAACAATAAGCAAAGATTTTATGTATCATAACTGTCCTACTAACCTGTTTTGAAACTGTCTCACAGCTATTTTGTCTTTTTTCTCATTAAAATGAAAAGATAAAATAAAAAAAAAATAAAAAGGGAAGGAGAAAAGATGCAATGAAGAGTGCATTAAAGAGGTTTTTCCACATA
>PVKN010029970.1:0-12860 GCA_004027915.1 Capromys pilorides
ATGTAACCCGATTTGTATTGAGGTCACATTTGTTCCCAAGATTCATTGTCAGTGCTAGGTAGCATTTTAAATTTTTTTTAACAATTTGAGTAAAAATTATATTGTCTAAAATTATTGTCTATAAATTACAGAGAATTGTTGATGTGCTTATTGGTAATTTTATATTTATTTGCAAGAACTGCTTAACTAGAGCCTTTGTCTCCTGTGGACTGTTTTATAACCTATGTGCTAGGAATCTGTGAAAAACAGGACCTGTATAGGCCTGGACTCTGCCGAGTGCATTTCTGAGTCCATTTCCACTGTTCCCTGAGAAAAGGCTGACATATCTCTATTTCCATGTTTCAGGGAGAAAAAGAAGCCATATGAGGACCCAAGAAGGCACACCAGGCTCTGTGATAGAAATCATATCTTTTCTGCCCAATATCTTTTCAGATCTTCCCTATGTAGTGTTAACTCCCAGATTCAGATCCCTACCCTTGAGACTTAATCTTCTGTTTTTAGTATGTTTTATCTTTTTTAAAAATTCTCTTCTAACCATAACATTTTAGGCTACATATTCTGTGTGTTTGGTTAAAAAAAAGAAAAAGAAAAAAGAGAAGAAACTGTACCAGTGAACTCTCTCCATGTGCCAGGTCCATTAGACAATTTTCATATTATTCCCCTGACAGTAACCCTGTTAGGCAGATACATTCATTCTACAGTTTAAAAAAATTAAAAATAAAATGAAGTCCAAAGAGGCTAAGTGAATTTTCAAAATCATATAGTAAGTAAATAACTAGCTGAGGTCTCCAGGACTACAAAGTAGATGTGATCTACCAGGAAAATTTGAAGCAATAAGTGGTGTATAAATGTCTACATTTCTTTCATCCCAATCTAGGTAAACTAAGCTCCTCCAGGACTCACATAGACTTAGTAATCACAAGAAAAGAAGCATTCCACCAAAGGCTGGCAGCTGGCCTGCCACATACACAATTCACCTGGTACACTGCCAAGGAAGAGTTGTACCATCTGTGGTTTGTTTCTGCAGACCTGCCATCCATCAGTTGGTATCTCTAAGCACACCTGCATATGGTTCATGGCTGTACTGTCTTCTCTTGGCATGTCCTATAATAGCAAATGACCTCTTTGAGCCTTCTTCTGCTTCTATAGAGATAATAGTAGTTGTGGGGATATCAGAGTGATTGTGGTTACTCAGCTAAACTGAGCATCAAGGCCCCAAAGACATGCCTCAGAATTTGATGTCTAAAAATTGATGTCCTAGCTTCTCGTATAGTTTATCCTGTGTTCTGGAGAAATTCACTTAATTGCTTACTTTTCAGTCTATTTCTCCATACATCAAGTGGAGAAAGTGAAGTCATTTTTAATTAAACAAGGAAGAGGAAGTCTCATTCAGTCAATTTTTCTCACTGTCCATTGCATGTCAGGATTAAAACTACTGAGATGATGCAGAAACAGGAGCCTCAGATCTAGTAGAAAATGGAGTAGAGAGACCAAATTTTCCTCATAGCCAGTACAGCTTCAATAAATCCAACCAAGTTCCCAATCCCACTGAGCTACCCCCAACCACCATCACTTCACTAACACAGCAGTGGCCTTCTACCTGGTATCATCCCTTTTGCACTTTTCTTCCACTAATTGTGCGGCAACTTCCGGAAACAGACTCATGTCTGTTTTAGGAACAAATGCTCTGGTACTGTATGTAAGAATAATTGGAAGAAAAGAGGAGGAGAAACCCTAAAGACCAAGCATAGGAGTGAGGCTATCTGTTCCGTTTCTCCTTGGGTGGCCCAGAACAGCCAAAATACTCTTTATAAAATAAGACAGATCCTGCTACTCTCCTGCTTTATGTCTCCTCCACAAAAAAGTACATGAGACTACATATGACTTGCATCTATCTCACCTCATCTCCTTAGTGTCTCATCTTCTCTCAGCATCCCCAGCCTATCTGGCTTGCAGATTGTTCTTCCACTCTTCTTGGTGCCTGTCTGCCCTCATTTCCCTTACCAGGCCTCAGCCAGATATACTTTCTCAGAAATAGCTCCCTGACCATCTTCCCATCAGAATTAGATTCCCTTAAGTTTTATCCTTTTAGATCATAGCGCCCCTGTTTTATCAACAGCACTTCTGATAATTTGTCTCTATGTGGTTCTATTTATATGACACTTGTTTGAAGCCCCTCTCCCCCTATGTATATGGAACTCTAGGAAGTCAGCAGCCGTATTTTCTTTTTGTTGTCTTTTCATGAGCATATATACAAAGTATAGCAGAGTTGTTGGTGCCTAGAAAGTACTCAAAAAGACTGGAAGGAAGGAAGGAAGGAAGGAAGGAAGAAAGAAAGAAAGAAAGAAAGAAAGAAAGAAAGAAAGAAAAAACAAGCAAGCTTTCAGTATGATAAATATTACTATGGCTATACTCATGGGTGTGCAAAAATAACTTTTGTCTGAACTGAGTTTTGGAAGATGAGTTTTGTCTTATCAGATAAGCAAAGGATAAGAAAGACATACTCAAGGAGAATGAGGTAGAAAAAACTCCCAGAGAATGTAGAAAACTATAGGGCAGGATTTTTCAACCTAAACACTCCTGACACTTGGGTAGAAAAATTCTTTAAATGAGAGGGTAGATGAACCTGCCATGTGTAACATACAATATTTAGAAGAATTACTAGCCTTTACTCACTAGATGCCAGTAGAATTACCCCTCCACTTGTGGTGATGAAAAATGTCTCCAGACATTGCTGTCTCACTAAAAGTCAAAATTTGTCCCTTACTGAAAACTGATGCTCTAGAGAGATGTAACAACCTGGTATTCAAGGGATAACAAAAATAGAAGGGATGTCAGTATCTAAACAATGTAGGACCTAGAATGATAAGGTGAAGAACTGAGGGTGGTACCACATGGGAATGAAGGACTGCTTAGAAAGATTTCCATGGGAGGGACTGGCCACAACTCTGCAAAGTCTCAGGAGCATTGAGGAGAATTAGCTGAAGAAAGCAGAGGAAGATAACTACCCCAAAGCTGGCCACCTCCTCTTTCAAGGTATCAACTAATATTTCCAGCACCAGACAGCGAGGAAACATGGAGGTGGTGACATTATTTCTTGGACCACCAGTGCCCCACTTACAGGTACAGAAGCCTATCTGGAAAGGAGTTCAAGAAGGCCTAGACAATAAAGAGGGACAGAAAGTTTGAGAAAACACTTTCCCAGGGTGGGGGATTTCTTAGCATTGAAACTAGAAAGATGCAAAGCAAAAAGTTAAGATATCAGGAACGCTGAGCCTGGCTGTTTTATCCCCTGTCTTTGGAGTGAGGTTAGGTCATTCCATTGACCATAGCCTTGTTTTCCTCAACAGTGAAGGGGAAGTATTAAATCTCACCTCACACACATAAGGGAGAAAATTCAAAGCACACTATGTATTAGTGACTCAGTTAGAGCCAAAGACTATAAGCCTATGAATTCACAGACAAGCTTATCTCCTGCTGATGTGGAAGTTCTGAATGAACAACACAAGTTCCATAGCCAATGTTTTGCCTTTGGAGGATACATTACTGCTCTGTGTCTGAGTTTCTTAAAATTTGAGCTATAAGAAATCATAAATTCTTCGTGGGATTCTTTTAGCTATTGAAAGAATAAAAGATGTGCATATGTGTGTGCATGCATGTGTATGTATGAATGTACGTGTGCCTCAGGACTACTTCTAACGTTTAGGAAGCACATGAAACATGGCAACAACTATTGTTCTTTCAAGGGCAATTTTATACAGGGGATTCTATAAATGAAGCCATATCTGTCTTTGTCCTGACTATTGTAAAGTAGATATGATCCTCCCCACTTCATAGAAGAGGAAGCTGAGGTCCACTTTGTAGAAAGTTTATTTTTTCTATAAACATCTCAGTTTCTAATCTGCCCTTGTAGCAGAGTGTCCAATTAGGAATATGGAGTCAAAGTGGGTACCATTGAATTGCTTAGGATGCATGTTTCTTTTTCCACCCAAGAAGGTCCTACCATAGGTCCTACCATAAAATTAAGATATGTAGGGTTCACACTTTGGTTGATTTTCTGGCACTGCTGGATCAAATGCTGAGTAAATGTTCATTAGTCTCTTTATTCAAAGAGAAAATAAATCCCAACTGTTAAGGAAGAGTAAGAGAAAAAAAATGACAGTAGTTTTCTCTACTAGTATGTGTATGGATGGTCAGGAGAAAGGTAACCTCATCACAGTCCCTTTTCATTGCACATTACTCAGGTCTGCAAAGCTGTAGTTATGGGTCACATGGAACCTCAAGACTAGCTCCCCTTCTCCTATCAAGTTTCTTCTTGTATGTAGAATCAAATTGTAGCATTTCCATTTTCTCTTTCTGATAACTTGGATAATTCACTAAATTTTAATCTATAAATATCAGTTTATAACTCTAGAGGATATCACTCATTTAAAATAATGTTACCCAGCTTTGACTGCACATAGGAGTCACTTGGGAAAATATCATTAATACTGACACCCAATCCTCACTGTAGCCATTATGGTAGAATTATTCTGAGATATGGATCAAGATATCAGGAGCTTAAGATCCTCACATTATTCTAGTATGTAATCAAAAATCTATGTGACATGAATGTAACAAGTACTCAATACTATCTCTTCACATTCTTTAGTGTTAACTGCCTGTTCGAAGTTTATTTTTTGAAGGTTTATCAGTTTCTCAGGATTGCTCAAGAATTCTTTATTATTGCAGCCCCACCCTCGAAAATTCTAATTTTGATAACCTCTGCACTTTCAAAACAAATGACTCAATCTCCAACCAATCAGCCAGGCTCTTTATCTAGCTTTGGTTCCTCTTCTGTTGATTGGATGAAGCCAATTGGTTAAGACACACAATGCCTTCGTAGACATGCCAATGAGAAAATCAAACAGATGGAATGATCCATTGTTCACTGTTCAGCCAGGGAACTCCATCATTTACCTCCAAATCTCTCCTTATAGAATACACAAGCTCATATTACAAAATAGCCAGTTCTGTCAGGTGGATCCTAAACAACATTTCTCACACTTGTGTACATGGTACAACACCCTGCACCCCAGCCTTTGTATGACTGCCACCTCTATTCTTCATGGACTACTCCCATGTCAGGAGATGTGCCATCAGCCAGTCACTCATTCCCAGCCACGCCTCCCCTAAAGACACTCTACTCCAGTCATGCTGCTCCCCAAAAGCTTCCCGTGTGCGTATGTATGCACTCTGACTTAAATGTATTTACCTTCCATGGTCTGCTTGGAAGGTTTTTAGTCACCTTCAAGAACCCTATTCAGCTCTTTTCCTCTACAGCTTATCTAACTTATCCTCCCAGTTCCATCCTTAAATCTCCCTCATCCTCTTCCCACCTTGACAGAATTTAGCTGTTTCCATACATATACTCTCACACTCTTTGCAGCATTTAGCATGATGTATTACTTCGTTTGTCAAACTGAATAAGAGAATTTCATATTTATTTTCTTTTTACAACCAACTCCTAGTATAGGGACAAGATCTAAACAGGTCCAAACTGAATGTTTGTTGGACTAAATCCAATTCTCTGTCCTAAATCTACACCTGCCAATTTTTGAGACACGTCCTGAAAATAATTAAGACAGGCTTTTTTCTGTCACCATCTAGAAGCTTATTTGTATTCATCTGCTGTGATAAAACTTTAACAAGGAAAGGTTAATTTGCTCACCCATGTATGTAGATATGAGCTAAAAATGAACATCAGAAATCTAAAATAGCACAAGAGCTGTCTTGTCTTTGGAAACAATAATTACATTTTGCAAGAAAAGGAGTATATTTGCTTGATTAGGAAATGAAAGGATTTGAGGTGGAATTTTTTACTGTTTTATTTCCTTGAATGGGAGATTCTGAGAAGCTGATGAGAGGAAGAGCACTTGATTTACCTTCTCCGGAGCAGGCAGCTGTAAGTGATTAACCTCCAAGGGGGTGATGAGAGGAACGGTCTGGAAGCCATCCTC
This sequence comes from Capromys pilorides, assembly GCA_004027915.1. Taxonomy (NCBI): domain Eukaryota; kingdom Metazoa; phylum Chordata; class Mammalia; order Rodentia; family Capromyidae; genus Capromys; species Capromys pilorides. The sequence continues at coordinate 6,000 of PVKN010029970.1, forward strand.
AACTGAAGGCGGCTTAGTTCCCTTCTCATTGGGGTTACTGTTCAGCTTCACCATCCTTACGCCTTTCTTTCCAGACCTAAAGCAAGCAGTGGGATTCTGGTTATAACAGTAGGTGAGACAGGAAAGGTGAAAGCTGATGAGAGGGAAAACAAAAATGCTGTTCTCAACAGCTACACCTCGGTGGCTTTCAATATAGTGTTCAGTCATTGATCTTCTGCTAGATTTCCTGACATGATTCCCATTGTCCAGTAAAACTTCTTTAATCATCAGAACATGCCACCTGGCCACTCAGTGCCTCAGCTTTTAAATGGGTGGAATGAAGGTAAATCTCAGACTTACATTAAAAATGCAAGCTTACAAATACCCAACATACTAGTGAAAGTGTTCATATAATCCCAGCAGAAAGTGCAATCTTAGTGCAAAATGAAATCCTTCAGTATGATAAATGTCATTTTACCATCTGGTTTGTTATTTTATGATATTGATTTTTCTTCACCAATCCCCCAAAATGAAAATAAATGCATGCAATATCTCTATGTGTACCAGTTTAAATCATATGTAGATTGTACACTTGTTAAATTTCATAAAACAAAATCAAACATGGGGGGAAGACTAACATCAGCCTGATCCTATTATTCAGCTATGGAATTCCTCCATTTCCTGAATAGCAAAGGGCCATTTTTTGTTGTTGTTGTTGTTCCAAGGAAAGTTAACAGCCTCTATATTGCAAGATTGCCAACTAAATAAACAAATCATATTTTTTCTTCTCCAGCTCCCTTAGAAGTCAAACAGTGTTTCCACCATACCTTTAAAACCCCAGCATAACTGAATTTCTCACATCAAGCTTGCTAATGCAACGTTATTAGACAAAACAGGGTTGTGGAGAAATCAGGGATGGTAAGGATTTAGAAGATAGTGAGGAATGATTACAACAAAAACGAACAGCTACTTACTGTGCTGCACTCTTCCGAGTCAGAACAGGTTCAAACCAATTTGAAGAGGAGGATAAGCAGGAGTCCTCCCTCCTGCAGCCCCGAGCTTGTGGTGCTGAAAGGACAGCGCCTTGCCTGTGCCGGGATCCTGAGCTTCTGAGAGCGAGGCGCCAGAGTGGTGAAGATCTCCCAGAAGCTTGTTCGCTGGCTCGCTTGCGCCCCCTCCCACTGGGAAACAGACTCCGCACCATCTGTCATCTGGCACCACCTGCTGTTTCTCATGCATGGCCACAACCACTGCATGGTACAAAATGATTTCAAGAACTCAAGAAAGTGGGAGGGAATCTGGCTGCATTAATATATATATTAATATGTATGTAATATGTATATTAATATGTATGTAATATGTAATATAGTACATAATTAATATATATGTATACATACATATACTAATTAGTATATATATACTTTGGGGGATATTTTTCAGTTTTTATTACTTTTAATAAGAAATAACAATGGGACAGTTTCAAAACACATTAATAGGACAGCAACAATAATTAATACAGTGCATATTGTTTTCTTCATAGTAGTTGTGCAGAGTACAAGATGCAGACATGGTAACTTTTCTAAACAATACTGGTACAAATATTTCATCTCAATGAACTAAGAGAAAGTAGTTGTATACATACAGCAATATTCCATAAAAGAGTGAGTTGTTGGCAAAACTGACAATGTTGGAAGCTGTTGACTTGAGCCTTTTACAGTTCGACATGCTAACCTGGCTTTACTTTTTATGCCTCATGGGTAAACTCTTCTGCTGAGTGGTTAAGTCTGAGTTAAAACAAGACCTATATGAGAAAACATGGAACATTTGTATCTGACAAGGTCAGTCAAATCCCGTCAGGATTTACCTTGAAATCATGTACAGCATTTTGTAGAACGTTTTTTGACGTCAGCCCTCTGGATAAGCCATGGCCATTGCTTGACCAGTTTGCTCTCTGTGAAAACCTAAATGTTTTCTCTCATATGACTATCCTTAGGCACACTATACATCATTGATCCCTTTCCTCTGTGGTCCCCTGATCTCCTTGAACAGAAAATTTGGGACACTACTAAGTTATAGGATGTTACAGTTCAGGTTCTTCCATGTCCTGATTCCTCACTGACCTAGCAGAGTTAGAGCCAAAATTTTGGATATCTTTATAGCCCTTCTTTTTCTCTAACTGAAGAGATGCTTATGATATTATAACCCTATAACATAAGTATTTGAGCTTAGCATCACTGTCTTTCTGAATATCAAAAACCTTAGAATTAACATGGAACTGGTATTTTCCATCATTCATTGATATTCTAATAAATCCTTATATAATGTGATAAAAAAAAACAGTTACACACTTCTACACAAAAATTTATAAATATAACCGTACACAAAATTGTAGCAGGTCAATCCTATGGCATTTTTCCTTCTCTTGTATTCTCTTTAATTACCATTTTTGCTCTCTTTTAACACAAACACTTACTTGAGAGTATGGCAATAATTGAAATTACATTAGAAGCAGAACACATCTAAAAGACCAGAATGCCAGGAATTCCAAGCATGGTTTTAGTCTTACATATTCTTATTCTGAGTGTCAAAATCATATTAGAGATTCTGAGGACCATTGTCTAATTGATCCTGTGTATATAAGTACATGGTTTTGCCCTGCCATGCTTCCTAACTTTTCTACTTTCTGTCTCTTCATTGTTTAATCCTTAAATTCTTGATTTTCATTCAGCTGTGTTATGCCTTTGAATTTCTATTTCTTTTGTGTTCTTACACTAGGTAGACTATACAACATTTATACATGTACATCTTGTTATTTCACTTATGAGTATATGTTCAAGATACATGCACTTATATATGAAGTTTTCTAATTTATCATTCTTTAAAGCTGAGTAATATTTCATTGTATAAAAACACCACAAATTTTTCAACCATTCTTCAGGTAATGTGCATTTTGGTTGTTTCCAAGATTTGGCTATCATAAATTGTGCTGCTATAAAAATAGATGGACAAATATCACTATGATAGCATGTTCTCAGTTCTTCTGGGAAAATTCCCAGTATGAGAATCACTGGGTTGAATGGGATTTCCAGTCTTAATTTTTTAAGTAGTCTTCACACGGATTTCCATAATGGTTGCACCAAATTGCATTCCCATAAAGATTGGAGAAGGGTTCCCTTTTCCCCACAGCCTCTGCAACATTTGTTGTTGGTATATTTCTTTATGATAGCCATTCTTTCTGGGGTGAGATGGTATCTAAGTGTTGCTTTAATTTGCATTTCATGGATGGTGATGTGGAGTATTTCTTCATGTATTTATAAGCTTCTAGTATTTCTTCCTCTGAGAAGTGCAAGTTCATCTTGGATTTCCATTTCTGGATTGGTCTTTGAATTTTGGGACACTAATGTTTGATAGTTCTTCATAAATTCTAGATATTAGACTTGTCTGAATACTTATTAGTTAAAATTTTTCAAAATTTGTGGGTTGTCTTTTCACTCTGCTGGTAATTTCTTTTGACATCAAAAATTTCTCAGCATGAAGAGGTCCCAGTTGTTGATTCTTTCATGTGTTACATCTGCATTTTTATTGTTGTCCAAGTACTGTTGGCCTACCCCAAAGTCTTCAAGATTTCCTCCTATATTCTCTTCTTGGATATTTAGTGTTTCTCTTTTAATATTTAGATCTCTAATCCATTTTGACTTTAGTTTAGTGCATGGTGATAGACCTGGGTAAATTTTCAGTTTTTGGCACATAGAGAGCCAGTTTTTCCCACACCGTTTTGTTAAAGAGGCTATCTTTCTTCCAGTAAACATGTTTGGTTCCTTTGTTGAAGATAAGGTGGCTGAGTGTGTTTATAGTTTCTTCTGCATTTTCTAATCTGTTCCATTGATCCTCAGTTCCACTTTTTTGCCAACACCATGCTGAGTTTATCACTGCGGCTTTGTTATATAATATTAGGTCAGGAATTGTAATGCCTCCTGCCTCATTTTTGCTGCCCAGGATTGTCTTTTCTACTCTAGATATTTTCTGGTTCAAAATAAATTTTAGGAATGAATTCTCCAGATCTGTGGGATATGGTGATGGCATTTTGATAGGAATTACATAAAATTGTATAACAATTTTGGGAGTATGGCCATCTTCATAATGTTGGTTCTTCCTATTAAGGAGCAGGCTATATCTTTAAATTTTCTGAAATCTTCTACTGTCTCTTTTCTCAGAGTACTGTAGTTTTCATTGAAAAAAACTTTTACTTCTTTAGGTAGATTAATTCCTAAGTATTTCCTTTTTTGGTGCTATTGTAAAAGGTATTGTTTCTCTAATTTCTCTGTCATGTGTTTGTTATCTGTATAGAGGAATGCTATTAACTTTTGGGTGTTGACTTTGTATCCTGCTGTATTTCTGGATTTGAGTATTAATTCTAGGTTCTTGGTACAGTTTTTTGGGTCTTGCATGTAGACTGTCATACCATCTGCAAATAATGATAATTTAACTTCTTCTTTACCTATTCTTATTCATTTTGTTTATCTCTCTTGTCTAATGGCTATAGTTAATGATTCCAGAACTATATTGAATAGGAATGGTGATACAGGACATCTTTGTCTTGTGCCAGATCTGAGACTAAAAGACTTCAGTTCTTCCCCATTTAGAATTATGTTAACTGTTGGATTGTCATAGATGGCTTTCATCAAATTGAAATACAGGCCATCTATTCCAATTTTCTGTAGTACTTTGAGCGTGAATGAGTGTTGGACTTTGCCAAAAGCCTTTCCTGCATCAATTGAGATGATCATGTGGTTTTTGATTTAGCCCCACTAATATAGTGTGTTACATTTACACATTTGTGTATATTGAAGCATCCTTGCATTCCTGGGATGAATCCTAACTGAACATTGTGTATTATCTTCTTAATGATTTGCTGTATTCTATTTGGTAGTATTTTATTGAATTTTTTTTTATCTATGTTGATGAGAGCGATTGACCTATAGTTTTGTTTTTTGGTTGCATCTTTCTCTGGTTTTGGTATCAGCAGAATACTTGCCTCCAGGAATGATTTTGGGATGATTGCTTCCTTTTCAACTTCATTGAAGAGTTTGAAGAGTATTAGAACTACATCTGTAAATTTCTTCTAGAATTCAGTGGTGAATCCATTCAGACCTGCACTTTTCTTTGTTGGTAGGCTTTTTATTACATTTTGTATCTTGTTGGCTGTTATTGGATTGTTGAGGTTCTTATATCTTCTTGATTCAATTTTGGTAAAGTGTGCCTTTATAGGAATCTGTCCACTTCATCTGTGTCTTCAATTGTGTGAGAGAAAAGATTCTTTAAGTAGTTATTAACGATCTTCTGAATCTCCACTGGGTCTGTGATAATTTTACCTTTTTCATTCCTTATTGCTTGAATTAGAGATTTTTCTTTCCTCTTTTCAATGAAATTAGCTAGTCTTATCAATTTTATTTAATCTTTCAAAGAACCAGCTTTCTGACTTGTTAATTCCTTGTATTGTTTTCTTTGTGTCTATTGAATTGATTTCTGCTTTAATCTTTATAATTTGCTCCTGTCTTTAGGCTGTGTATTTGGTTTGCTCTTCCTTTTCTAGATGGTTTAGGTATAGCATTAGAGTATTTATTTGTTACTGTTCTGTTTTTCTTAATGTGTGAATTCACAGCTATAAATTTTCCTCTAAGTGCTGATTTCACTACATCCCATAAATTCTGGTACATTGTGTTTGACTTTTCATTAAATTGTAGATATTGTTTAATTTCATCTGTAACCCACAGGTTGCTGAGGATGGTGTTGTTTAATTTCCATATATTTCTGGGTTTATATCATCTGTTGTGGTTTCTTTTGTCATTAATTTCCTGTTTCATTGCAATGTGGCCAGATAATAGGCATGAGATAATTTTTATTTCCTTGAAAACTTAGATTAAGCATGACCTATGAACTAGTATGTGGTCTATTTTAGAAAATGTCCCATGTGTAACTGAAAAAAATGTGTATTCAGCTCTTTCCAGGTGTCCTCATGAGAGTGGTATCACCTTTAAACCCTCTGTGATGATCCCTGACACACCGCTGTGATGCCCAAGGAAGACAGGGCAACCTGGAAATCCAACTACTTCCTTAAGATTATCCAACTTTTGGATAATTATCCAAAATGCTTCATTGTGGGAACAGTCAATGTGGGCTCCAAACAGATGCAGCAGATCCAAATGTCCCTCCGAGGGAAGGCTGTGGTGCTGATGGGCAAGAATACCATGATGCACAAGGCCATGTGAGGACATCTGGAGAACCCCGCCCTGGAAAAACTGTTGCCTCATATTCAGGAGAATGTTGGCTTTGTGTTTACCAAAGAAAACCTCAATGAGATTAGGGATATGCTGCTGAGCAATAAGGTGCCTGCTGCTGCCCGTGCAGTTGCCATTCATCCATGTGAAGTCTCAGTGCCAGCCCAGAACAACGGCCTGGGGCCTGAGAGGACCTCCTTCTTCCAGGCTCTGGGCATCACCATGAAAATCTCCAGAGGCACCATTGAAATCCTCAGTGATTACAGCTTATTAAGACTGGAGACAACGTGGGTGCCAGCGAGCTGACCCTCCTGAACATATTGAACATCTCCCCATTCTCCTTTGGGCTTATCATTCAGCAAATGTTTGACAATGGAAGCATCTACAACCCAGAAGTCTTTGACATTGCAGTGGAAACTCTGCATTCTCACTTTCTGGCGGGTGTCCGCAATGTTGCCAGCGTTTGTCTGCAGATTGGTTATCCAGCTATTACATCAGTGCCCCATTCTATCATCATTGGTACAAGTGGGTCCTGCCTTTGTCTGTGGAGACTGATTATACTTTCCTACTTGCTGAAAAAGTCAAGGCCTTCTTAGCTGAGCCA
>PVKN010029971.1:0-12859 GCA_004027915.1 Capromys pilorides
ACTGGTAATGACAAGAATGTGGAAAATTCTGAACCTAGCTACAAATCATAGTTGAAGGAAGTTCCTTTATTTTCCTATGTCATGAAGTTCAGGAAAAGGTAACTTAGTCCTCTAAGTCACTTCAGATTGCAGTGAAAGGTTTATGAAGAGATTTAAACAAATTTTAGATTTTTACAAGGTGTTTCTCTCCTGCTGTTAAAGTATTTGGTTTTACTGGAGCTAGTGCTCACAACTGTAAAGCTCAGGAACCAGCACTCCCAAATCCCAAAGGGTCTCTAGGACCCTGGGAGCCACTTGACTAGCCATGGCTCCTGCAGGAACAATAAATCTTCTAGGTTATTTAGGTTCATGTCCCAAACCTGCTTATTACCAGTTGTACTAAGCATAAGTTTGCAAAGTTTTCTGTACTCCTGTTCCTTCCTCTTTGTTCCTCCATTCTTCATCTTCCTGGAAAAGTCACTTGTGAGGAACCCTATGCATGTGTCCTTTTGATCAAACAGTAATCCATATGCTCTCCAAAATCCAACTTTCCCACACTATCACTATTTGTTTCTGATTATCTTGCCGAATTTTAAGGGGAGAGAAAATGGTCAGAGAGTGATGTTAATCTCACATGTAAATGGTTTTCTATTTAACCGGCAACTAGCAATCATCCGACATTAATTTATACGGTTTTTACAAATACCTAAGCTATTTAAAATGCTGCTCTGGGTCGTGTGTGGCAGGGAACATCTATCTGGTGAATAGGCAGTGTCACACGGTAGCATGCTCCCTTGTCAAGGCCGATTGTGTTTTAGGCAAACATTTGCGCAAACATAAAGGCAAAGGTCAAGGACTGTTCAGTCCCAGTATGTGCTAATTTACCTAGCGAACCAATGGGGCAAAAGTTGCATTTTACATGTTAGTCCCGCCAGACCCAGGCGAAGGAGTCACTCCTACTAAGGAACAAAACTGCTCCCAGTGAGTTTCCTGCTCAGTGCCTCTGCCGTTCCCTAGACCATTTCGTGGATATCCTCGAAAACGCAGCTGGCAAAGATGTGCTTGCGAACACCTGGATTCGCTCTGCCCTGCCTCTGGCGCAGCATGTTTTTACACTATCCCGGGTAAGGGGCAAGCCAATAATAAATAAAATTTGGCTTGCAGCAAAGACTTGCAGGTCGCTGTTTCCTAACATGGAGAACCCTCATGCTGACACTGAGCGCACATGACACAGAACACAGCACCATGGCTAGTGTTAGAACCGCAGAACTGAAGCCCAAGGCGCTGCCTCAGTGGCAGGAAAGTGCCTACGACTACGTCTTTGCAACGCAAGCCTGCAGAAGCGTGCGCATGCACCGGGAGTCTCAGTTTCCAGTTTCTTAGGGGCCACTTTCCTACAGTTCGCGAACACAACGCATTGCTTTGAGGTGAAGTATACTTCCCGCACTAAGACTCTACGCCATCTCCCACAGATCACGCCCTGTTATTTTCCCGGCCTCTGAAAAAAAAAAAAAATACAAATGATTTCAAAGGGGACGTCAACTTGTGCGAGTCGGCAGTGTAATATCTTGAGGGCTAAGCCAACGGGCGCGCGCTTACACCCATAGGGTTTACTTTGCATCAATAGTCATTTGGTAGGAACCAATGGCTGACTTTTTCCAAATCGTCCATCTAAGAGAAGAGAATTTTCCCCTGATACGCCCTTGAGTAGCAGCTGTGCGCGTCCACAAGCAAATAGTTTACAAGTGCAAAATTCATTCCTTGCAGTCTGTTACAGCGCGGCGGCGCGGCGCTCGCCTGCGGCGGGAGGGTCCTGGACTTGTGGTTTCTGTGCCCCCCGAGCGCGGCTCTCCACACCCTGGCCACTCCGGGCTTGCGGGCCTCTGAGACTACGATGACAGCCCCAGAGGAGAAAACATCTCCCTTTAAATCACCCACAAAATGAAAACAAAGTCACGGAAGACAGCCAATATAGGAAGGAACTGGAAGCTGCTCTCTAATCACTTAAAAACAACAGGAAAACTCTTCCCAAAGTGCACTTGCGCTGCATTCCAAAACCAAAGAGAAAACAAAAGAAAATGTAACTTACCCCGACCTGCTACAACACTACCTTTTGAGCGTCCTTTTAACACTTTGATTCTTCCTTTAGTGTTGCAGACTTTTCTTTTCCTCTTGTCAGAAAACCAACTAACAAACTAGCTTCGCTTACTTGCGGGGATGGGATTGGGGGGGTGGGGACAACAGAAAAGAAAAAAGGATTCTTAAAAATACTAAAAAAATAAAATAAAACCGGTTTCTGCCCTTGTTATATCTTGCCAGCTAGCATCTGTCTCAAGTACTTCTTATTTTTTTCTTTCCCCAAATTCTCCAAGCACCACCTGGGCAGCTTCGCAAGCTTAAAGTTTGTGGGGTTTGTGTGAGAAAGTATGCTAGTGTGTGTGTGAGTGTGTGTGTGCGCGGGTGTGGAGAATTAGTTGCTTTTTAAAAGACATCGTTGCCCTTCAGAGTAATAAAAGTGTGACCCCCATCTTTGAGTGTGGGGGTTTAACATGCACCTCTCATTTCAGTTAACTTTTTCCGAGCTGAGAAAAGCTGCTGGCTTACTTTCGGGAGACTTTGCTCGTTATTCATCTGTTTAGTCGCCTCAGAGGCACAAAAGCGGATCCGCGGCGTTATGAAAAATGGCCTGGGCGCGGAGAATGTCACAGTGGTCGCCGTATTATTTTAGCCTTCTTTAAAAAAAAAAACTCAGGGAAAGTTTGCTTTTGATGAATTCAATAAAAGCAAAGCTGCAACGGAAGAGATTTTCAGCTAAAATCATACAGCATGGGGCAGAGCTTAAAACAGCCAGATGGCCAAAGGTAGAGGGATCCTCTTAGTTTCCAAACTCAGATCCACAATTCCTATGCTGAGCCTCTTAGTTTATTTAATCCCACGTGTATTTTGTTGTTGTTGTTGTTGTTTTCAATTGATTTTCCCGCTCAGTTTCCCATCTAATGTTTGTTCTTTAGTCTCACTCTACACTCGAAAAAACTGTTGGTTAAGACCCCATCTTGGGATTTGCTGAAGTCACTTTTTAATTCTTCCCTCAATAACACAGTTAAACTTCCATAGTGCCCAACCTGGAGTGAAGCTAACTAGGAAGGCAGTAGATAGTTCATCAACGGCCACCAACAGGTTCTAGATTCTAATTTCTCCTGCCATTGACATCTCACTTCGAGTGCAAGTGAAAGTTTTGAATATAAGGACAAACATATTTATCTCAAGTCCTCCCTCCACCGACACAACTGTGGAAAATCTGAAGACCGGGACTCAGTCCCCAAGGTCATAACCTTGAAGAACCTCCCTCCCACGCAACTTCAAATGCATAACAAAGGGTAGGTTCCTTGTAAATGTATACACACCTCCCCCCTAAATTTCTTGGGGGTACAGACACATAAAGCCAAAATGGCCACAATGGATCCTGCAACTTTCAAGAAGGGGTTGTGAAATCAGAAGGGGAAGCATCACTGAAATGAATTTCCTGAGCCTTCACTTTCCCACCAGGGGCAGGCAGTTTGAGGGGGGAGGCAAGGGGGGAAATAGGCTAGTTAGCAGAGCACCGCTGCTCTCCTGACACCTGCTCTAGCACTTCTGGGCTGAGTGGCCCCTAGCAATGCCTTTTCTTTTCTTTTCTTTCTTTCTTTCTTTCTTTCTTTCTTTCTTTCTTTCTTTCTTTCCTTCCTTCCTTCCTTCCTTCCTTCCTTCCTTCTTTCTTTTTGGTGGTTCCAGGGATTGAACTCAAGAGCTTGCGCTTGCCAGGCAAGCACATATTCCACTGAGCTATCTCCCCAGACCCTAGCAATGTCCTTGAGTCACTCAATCCTCTGTTTCCTCATCTATAAAATGGACACACAAATCGAGTGTGTTTGAAATAGTGCTTTTAATTTGTTTTAAATCCAACTGTGGGACAAGATGCCTCTAGGAAGTATGCAATGGTTACTGATAGGTTGCTAGTGTTTTCTCTCCTCTTCTCCCACCCCACCCCTTGCCCTTTACTGGAGATTGAGCCCAAGGTTTTCCACTGACCCTTTTTTAGTTTTTTCCTTTGTCACAGGGTCTCACTGCTAAGGTTCCCAGTCTTATCCATGAATTTTTGAGCCTCCTGCCCCAGCTTCCCACAGTGCTGAGATTCTAGGTATGTGCTGCAAAGTCCATCTCTGTAGTTGTTTTGTTTTGTTTGACATTGGTTTGGTTTTACAAATAAATAGTGACTTAGACTTTCCCCATATGATACAAGGAACAAAATCACCCAGCTGGCAGGACCCAGGCCTTTACTATTTCAGCTCTGAAGAGTGTCTCAGCATGGAGCCCAGGAACCCTACAGGTATCACCAGCATTCTGGCTCAAACCTACCAACTAGGAGGCTGCTCCAGGCTGTGTCAGTGCTGTTCCATGACCACTTCAGACCTCTCCTTCCCCCCTGCACTGTAACTGTCAGCAGTGCCAGAAGACTGAAGTTATGCCAGTCCACACAAGTGAGTAGACACTGAAAGAAGCCTCCAATGCTGAGCTGGAGACTGTGAATTCACAATGTAGAGGGCCTTAGGAAGACAGAGAAGTGGCTGAAAAGATCTCACCTTGAATTGTCCTGATCAAGTAATGTTTATTTCAATGTGGCACTGAGGATCAAACACAGGGCATTACAAATACTAAGCAAACCATGTACCTGAGTTACACTCACAGCCTCCAGCTCAAGTACTTTTTGGAGACAGTTCTGGAAGGAAAGCTCTTTTCTGCCACTGGCTGCTATGGGTGAGGTGAATGGTGAACCCTGAGAGGGAATCCTATCCCCCAGCTGCTTCTGAGCATTGGAGAAAATTCAGAACCCAAGCCACACCTGTGAAGTACCCTGCCAGAATCAATATTGTCCGTCCTGGTGTAGTACAAATGAGTTGGAAATTCAGAAGAGGGTGAGTTGACCCACCACATCAGTAGTGCTTAGTGGCAAATAGGAGAGAAGATCTTTCACCTCAAGTTGAATGTTCTCTATCCTGGGACTGACTGCTGACTGGGCTTCAAGTGAATCTGCATCTGTCTTGTTTGAAGTGCAGAATAGCTGGTTTTCACATCTACCAAGTCTGAGGAGTCCTGAGAACTAGAATTTCTGTCAGTAGTTTGCCTATCTTGGCCATCACAGCTACTTGCAGGGCACCTTACCTCTCTGAGCTATCTGGCAACCAAATCAGAAGTGGACCAGGTGTCCTGCATCTTCCAGGGGAGGAAGTAAAGAGTTGCCTCAACCTGGGCCTTGAGGCTATTGATCACATCCGAGAGTCTGGGCTGCAAGCTTAGGGTACCAGCTGCCCCTCCCCCACCCGCGCCTTGGCACCTGTGAGGCACCGGGGTTCAAGGGTGCAGTCACCTGCAGCACTTACTGAAAAGTGGATATGGGACAGAAAGGGATTACCAGGAAAGGTTTGTATCTTTGTCTTTTGTAAGAGGAGAGAAATTGATTGAGATTAGCCTGAAGCTACCTGTACCAGACAGAAGTGTGTAGGGATGGAATGAAGCTGATTTAAATGCCTGCCCTAATGAACCCCGACCTGTTGGGTTGAAGCCTTCTTCCTTAACAAATGGTCTTTGTTCTTTGTCTTTTTCATGAAAATATTGGGGATTCTGTCCACTTAAATATGCAACCAGCTGGGATCCCGAGCACGTCCAAAGCACTGGGTTTGCCTTAGCTTTCTCAGCAAACCATTCATTCCTACAGATCTGTTGGGCCTCCAAAATTTGCACAGGACAAATCCACTCCTGCTCCCATACAGTTATCTGCCCCTCTTAATTCTCATCTGTTTGTGGCTTTCTGGCTTGGCTGGTATCAATCAAAAGGAACTCAGTTGTTGGGTGGATGACGCTTCCGCCTGAGGTGGGTGTCTGGCATTAATTGTTCCAATAAATTGAGATATAGTGTGCATAATGCAATGGAGCAATATGGTTATAGTCCACGTGTACGACTTAATTAAGCTATTTGCAGCTTGATGCTGCAAGTCAACGGGTGTGCAAGTGGATTAACAATTGCAGGCTCCCTTATCCTCGGGACGGCGCATAATTACTTTACTAGCGGTACATATCAATTTTTGATGATTGCAGAAGCCATAGTGGATCCACCAAGAAGTCTCTTAATAACTCTCCACTGTGTATTAAAAAAAGGTACTGTTTAGAAATATTTTGAAGTCGCTCTTAACGTTTTTATAGGTTCTGATGGTGGCCTTTAATGGGCTGCAGCTTTATTCCCGATGTATTTTTTATAAAGGGGCAAAGGGTAAACTTTAAGTCTCTGCTCCATAAGGGAATTAGAAACAACTTCCACCCCCACAAGCCTTCCACAGGCCAATGCCTGGAGCCTAAGCACGAAGCTGGGCTGATAGAAAAAAGGGGCTGTGAGTGCTTATAAATATTTGCAGGAAAGCAGCCCCTCTAAAATTCCCTTTGTACCAAATAAACAAATAAATAAAAATTCCCTTGGCCCACTTTCTCTCTTTGTCACACATGCGCATCTCATTGCCCTTAACTATAACTGAAGGAGACTGGGCCCCGCTGCACCTTCGGCTCCTCTTTCCCACCCCACCCCCCATCAGTAATGTCCTGGCTCATACTTCTCATAGACCAGGCTAAGGAGAGCAAGTGTGGTGGCCCAGCAGGGTTGGTGTATACTAGCATGGCTTGATGAAATTTGCTAGAAGGCTAATAAAATCATGAAACCTGATGACAGAGACATGGATGTCCTACCTTCTGGGCTCCTTGCCCTTCAATTAGAGTCACATGGTGCCAAAGTCCAACTCTCTTCCACCCTTTCTTCCGTCTCTTGCTGCGGTTGGGTAACAACGATGTACATTCCTTCTGTGTGATTTACTATTTGAATCTTAAATCAAAGCTGATCATTTGACCTCTCTGGATTAAACCAAATTCATCATCTATAATTTTATTAAAAAACCCAGTAACATCAATCATAATGAGAGCATAGGGAGCCAACATTTTCCGGAGAGATGTTTCCGCTTCATGCACACGAGGCATTTTCTCAGTTCTTTTCCTGTGTTGAGCTGAGCAGGTACACACCTGAGGTTTGCTCTGAGCGCCAGGGTCAGTGCAGCGCCTGGCAGGCAGGAATATCTAGAAGTAAATATGCTGTGTTTTGTTTTTGTTTTCCTTGACCACCAGAGCTTGACTTAGACCAAGTTATAAATAAGCCTCCTGCCTTTGTACTCAAAGGATAGTTCACAAACTATGCGTCTCAGCCCTACTCTAAAGAAATTTCATAAAATTCCAAAGGCTGTAATGGGGAGCAGGACTACTTGCCTTCATTTCTGATGGTGCTGCTATAAATCACTTTGAAATTGCTGTAAAGCTCAGCCTGTTTATGTGTCAGAGTACCCATATTATTGCCTGGTAGTTAAATAAATGTAATAGCAGTCTCATTTAAAAATTTAAGGAGGATAAAAATTTCTAGTGGTCTTTCACACTGAATTTGATATTAATCCTTTAATTAAGAAGGTTGCAGAACCCCTGTTTTGAAGTGGCTCCTGGTCGAAATCAATTTGTTCTTATACCTGAAGCAGGTGATGTTTCCGCAAAGACATCTGAATGACAGCGGGAGTGAAGGACAAATCTAATAAAGCCTAATAAAGCGTGAGCATCGAAATATCATTAAACTTACAAAGATGAGACTCAAAATCACCAAAAAGGTAAATGTCTTCATTAGTCGGATCTCTGAAGACTGTCGAACATTTCATTAATTTATAATTTATGATTGTTTGACAAATATTGAAAAGTATGTAAATATGAGCGGGATAATGTCTTTTCTGCGGGAGATGAGGAAATGACCCAAACTGTACGTGCCTGCAAGATTACACACAGGACCTAGCTCTGTGTTATCAAACTGTGCCGCCCCTTTAGCCAACATATTGTGCAAGTGACAAGTGAAATAGTGCAGATAAACCAATGGTTTAAAACGTAATAAAGACAGCAGCCATTTGCATTTTTTACATTTTATTACAAAGGTAATTTACTATGACACATTTCTGAATGTAATTTATGAAAACATGTTAAAGCAATTACATTGTGTATAAAGCCCTCAGAGCTACAAATTTCAGATAAATAATAATATTATAGACCTTCAGAGACTTTCACTATTGAAAACATATCATAAACTTATTTCAAAAATGAGTTGTACAAGAGAATATAATGGCATCAAAATTTAAATTTAAAAATAAAATCTTCAAGAACAATAGAAAGTAAATGGATGCTGTTCTTTGCTGGAATTGCAGAATTAAATCTTCCTAGTGACAATTTTCTTCTTTTGCTGGATTTATTACCAACCTTTTTTTTCTTTCTTGGAGATAGTGCAAAATATTAAAGAGGTTTTGGGAAGGAAGTTCAAGAAGAGTGTATGTTTCCTTTTTCAAGTTTCTGAGGTCATTCCTTTTCTCCACCTCTCTTCTCTGAAGCAAAAGACTGTGCCAACTCCAAGAAGTAAAAGAGAAAACCATCCCTTGATAGTCAGTAGTGTTTGACTCAATCTTTAAAATATGCTAACCTGTCAAAATTCATCAAAATGAGAAAAAATATCATAGGGGAAAAGATAAGAAAAGCTTATGAACTGAAGCATAACATAACAACTGGGGGCATTCCATTCTTCACCCTGCTCCCACATGTGAATTTATTTTAGCGGGCCCATAGCATGTTCTAAGCCTAGAGATGCATGCTTAGATATGTTAGAAGCCCTAACTTCCTTTTTCTTTGAAAGAGGAAAATTTGCTTCCCTCCATATACGTACACATCCCTTAATGTCTTAGTTTTAAGCATCAGTATTATTCAAGCTTAAAATGGGCCTTATTCCTAACTACAGGGGAATGTCCTGGATTTACCCCACAGCATGGCACTGTGCAAGGTCTCCTGTAAACTGGCCTGGGGAGTTACACCCTGGGGAGACTTACCTGCTCTAACCCACTCCCAGCTACCAGCACCCTTGTGTATATATTAAGTAGCTTCAGCCTAAGAAAACAGGCCCTAGACAAAATTCAGATCTACATTGTGTGGCACCACCAGGAGCACATGGAATCTGTGCTACAGTCTTCTCACTTGGGTGCCCTAGCAGCCTGCAAACTCCAGCCCCCCAAAGCTTCACATATCCCCTTTCCAGTTTCAACATTCTGCACTCCCAAGCAGATGTCCAGGTGTGCATGCAGACCTTAGAAGTGTACCCATCACTAAAAAGGTGGCCAATGCTTTCTTGGAAGCAGTGGGCAGGTAAATCCTGCCTAGGTCTCATGATCCACCAAGACTCTGAAAGTCCCTGCCCAGAAATTCCTGTTCAAATTCGCCTCTGGGTAGACTTTGTCTACAGAGCTGGCCACACACTGATGTTCCCATCATTCTCAGGTGAAGCCAAAGTGCCCCTGCCAACGAAGCCAATATTGCTGGCAGGCCCACCAGCAGCTCAGTGTGCTTCCGACCTGGGGTGTGATCACTGACCCTTTCACCTTTCGGTGCCATGGGTTGCCTTTCCATCCAGCGTTAGAGCCCATTCTCATTCTACTGTCTGTTTTCTCTACCATCAGTTTCCAGACAGCAGAGAGCAAAGCTTACATTTGGCAACTTCTTGCCTTTGCGAGGTTTGAAAGCCTTCCCCTCATCTTCAACAGCTCTGTTGGGCAAGGGGTTGGGCTGTATGTTAGTTTTAACCAGGGTTAAGTCAGTGCTCAGCTCCAGCCTTTGTCTTTCTTGGAATGTTTAGGGGCTGCATATGCTTTTGTGTGGCAAGCAGCAAGCGGGGTCCCCAGGAGTCCCTGACCCCGTGCCTTGGTGGGAGCGACGTTTCCCTGGACAACTGCGGCTGGCTGGGTGGAGGATCGACTCGGGCTATCTCAAGCAGGCACGCAGCCGTGAGCACAGGCGCCAGCGCAGAGGCGCAGTATCCTGTGTACTACAAGGAGAAATGCCTTTCTCTTGAAGAAAGGGAAGGGAAAAGGATAATAGATTTAAGAAATGAATTTCACGATTGGTAAACTACCTGTATTCCTGGGCCACAAAGAGAAAATATGAAGAAGGAGGGCAAGATCAGCAAAGAGAGAGGGGATGACAGAAAATACCTGCTGATTTGTCAGTTGTTCTAGGCAAATAGACTTTTTTAATAACAAATGAAACAATGAAAGGGCTGTATTGTGTCCCATTAAGCTCTACATACACCACCCTGTTTCTATCGGCAAGGGCTTGCTTTGATGACTTAGAGTATACGCAAAAACAAACTTTCCCGTGGTGTTTTTTTTTTTTTTTTTTTTTTTCTTTTCTTGTGCTTGCCAAGCTTTTCTTTCCAAATGGTCAGATGATTTTATACACCGGCAAAGGGGAGGATGAAAAACCTCTACCACCATCACCACCCAAGAAATGATAAATAGCATCGCATAGCTAATGGCTGGAGGGCGCGTTTACCAATTCATAATCATTTATTCTTGGTGATGTATGGCTCTTACTCTTAAATCTGAAAAGCTTCTATTTGAAGGTGTAAATAGCTTTTTCCCCCCTTTCTTGCAGTAAACCTTCCTGCATTAGCAGTGATTGATCTCATGTACAATTCGTCCCAGAGTGCTATTTTACAGGGGGAATACTAGCTTTTGGAGATTAACTGGGGAGTCTGTTACATATTAATGAAGCCGGGAGATATACTAACGTTTTGGTAATTTAGTTATTTGTGTCTATAGCTATCGTCGTTATTTTCTTTTAGACCCCTGTGGTTGCTATCCATCGAATTAAAAAGTGGTCCTTGGAATTATTTTTTTCCACTGGCAACTAAACGCCATTTAATGTGAAAAACAAATGTTGACTTCTCTCTTGAAGGAAGTGTGCTTCTTGGCAAGACATCAAAGTGTCTTAAACTGTATTAGTGGGATGTTAGTTTGCTTACCAGGAGCCTGTGCTAAAGTAGTAACTAACTGAGAGAAGAAAAAGAAGTCCAGGACTGCCTGTATTTAGATAGATAGACAGATAGATAGATAGATAGATAGATAGATAGATAGATAGATAGATGATAGATAGTTAGATGATAGATAGATGAGATATATAGGAGATAAGAAAGAATTTAAGCTCTAAAAGGAAAGTAGAGTGGCAGGAGGTCTCCTAAAAATATTTGGAAATCCAAACTAAATCAGTGTTTGGAATCTAAATGGGGGAGGAGGAGCAATTGAGGTTGCCCATTGATTTGCAACCTGATAATTAATATCCCACCAAATGAGACATCAATGTCATTAATGTTTGTATGTTCCTGGAGAGAGACTTTGAGTGAATTCCAATCCTGAATAAAAGCCACATCCAGCCAATAGGTTGCTTCAAGGCTGAGGATAAAATGGCACCAATCCTGTTTTTCTGTAGGATGTTTGTGGGAAGATAGTGTTCCTAAATTGCTCTCTGGCTTCTCGCAAAATATGGGTAGGGGTGGTTCTGAGACAAGGGGACCCATCCGCATGCTCCCTCAGTTTCCCAGGGTTCACTGGAGAACGCAAGCCCGCTTGACTGAGAGATTGGAGTGCACAAGGGTGACAAGTGTTTTTGCAACTCCTTGGTTCCAAATTCGCCCTTGGCAAGAAAGGTGGATCCTTCATTTTGGCCTTCACAAAGCTGAAGACCCACTTGCTAAGTTTAGGAGCCTAGGGGATTTGTTCCACATTCTTGAGGTACTGAATCCCTGGTATACTAACCTTAGCCCCAAGGTCCTTCTGATCCACTAAGGTACACTGGATCCATTTCCTTCCCCAAAGGGAGCCCCTATTTGTGTTTCTCCCATGGCTCTGTCACCTCCCTTGTTTCAAAAGCCCAGATCTGATGCTCTGAATGACTGGGGCTTGTAGCTCATGTTTGCTGAAAGTGCAGCTCCAGGAAGCAAGAGTCTTTCTGGAGCTGCAAAATGCTGAACAGCGATACTGCCCATTGGCCGTAGTGCGCCCCTTTTGTTTTTTTGGGGGGTCGATTTATGTTCTTTATAAAATTGTAGTTTGGAAAAATAGAAAGGGCCTTGAAAACGTTGTTACAATGAAAAAAGGACAAATTAGAAGACATTTTCCGTGATCAAAGGCAAGAGGGAGAGCGCGCACGGGCATTCACAAAGCTTGACTTATTCACTCCCCTCCTTTGCAAGCCAGGGCAACAAGCGTGTCCCCCATTGACAAGGGGCCCTATTCAGACTGCAGGTGCGAAGTGGGCCGTCGCGCCCGGCCACATTATGTCAAGGTTGTTGGAGATTAGTGTTCGGCCTTAATAACTAAAGCACTTGATTTACATTGGAAAAAAGCCCCCTCAGCCGTGAAAACAAAATCGTTGAACGCGTGATCATCGCGAGGGCGGCTGATATCCTAATACTCACATTGTTCTCAGCCAGGCCCAGACGAGTCCTGGCCTCCTCAAGAAGGGCAAGCCCAGACTGCTAGCCATGGACCAGGTCCGCAGTCACACTCTGGTAGAAAAGGTGATGTGTGGATTGTGCGCGAGGAAGGCAGAGGGCGACCTTCCCTGAGAGGCTATGTCTAGGCTCCAGGATGTTGGTAACACTTGGGACAGAAAAATCTAGGCTCCAGGGCCTTGGATAGGGTGGATCAAGGTCAGAGTGGCCCCAGCTTTGTTAAGGTGGAAGAGATAGCTTGTTTTGAAGTGCTGCTGCAGGCAAGAACAGGCAAAAAGGCCGATAGAGGGCCGGCGAGATGGTTCAGTGGTCTAAAGCGCCTGCTTAGGAGGGCTCAGGCGACTGCGGGGACTGCAGTTCGATCCCCGGCACCACATGCTGCGCCAGCGCCACCACCAGGGCAGGCTGAGCCAGCCACAAAATGAATAAATAAAGAAACAAACAAACACA
>PVKN010029972.1:0-12856 GCA_004027915.1 Capromys pilorides
TATTAGAAGAAGAAAATATTCTTATAAAGAATTTAGGTACCAACTCTACATGAGTTGTGGAAATACAGTCATATAATGTCAGATACTTAAGTACAATTATCAAGAAAGTGATCACTTGGACATTCCCAGATACTTAAAATTGTATATAAACAACATTAAATCCATAACTGGTGTTTTTAAAATTTTGCCTTAGGGCAGTGAGATAGCTCAGCAGACTAAGCGCTTGCTTAGGCAAGTGCAGGGGCCAGGGTTCAATCCATGCATTCTGCACAAGCTTGAGCTGGCAATGGAATCTGGGCATGGTGGCACATGCCTGTAATCCCAGCACTATGGAGGCAGAAAACAGGAAGATCACTATGAGTCTGAGCTGTGTAATGAGACCCTGTACACACACATACACAAAAAAAATCTAAAAAGAAAAAAAATTGTGCCTTGACTAGAACATCACCTACAGACTCTTCAGACATAAATAAATGTTTAATGAATGTTTCATATGTTATTCTACATGATGATTGCTAACTGAAATAACAGTAAGAAAAATCTGTAGCTAAATCAAGTTAAGATTCCGTCTCCACCTCACACTGAATGCTGTATTCAAGTAACTGGGGATACAGCAAACTGCTAGTCACATGTACGTGTTGACAGCAACAGAAACACTTGACGATACCAAAGCTGGTAGCACAGCAAGCTACTGAGGTCCTGAGCAGTTTGCAGGCCATGCCTGAGCTCTTTGCTTTCTTCTCCCTGCCACTCCAGCTCTTGGCAGGGTCAATGCTCACACCACCTCCTCTGGGAAGCCCTTCCTTCTTCTCACACAATGTAATATGTGCCCCATCTCCATGCCATCCTCTATAACAATAACATAATCTATGTTACTCAAAATTCCTACACAAATGTCAAAGTATCTTTTGGGGAGAAGAGGGCTTTGATCTCTTTTTTTCTTATAGGAAAATAGGCCGTGAAATCAGAGAAGGTAATGAAATTTGAAAGAAAAGCCCACCTATGGTGTTGTAGTGAGTGTTTGCAAAGGAAACAATTCAATACGAGACATATAATTTATAGGTGTGTTTGTTTGTTTGTTTGTTTATTTATTTATTTATTTATTTCAGTACCAGGCATCGAAAATGGGACCTTGTGCTTGCCAGACTGATGTTTAACCCACTTAACTACATCCCTGGCCCACTATAGGTTTATTTTGTGTTAGTCACCCAGAGAGTCAAATGCAAAACAGTGTGAAAATCTTTCTATACACTGAAGACCAAAAGAATCCAACTGAGGGCCTCGATCCTGTGGCACTGTCCTGCACGAGTCTGGCTAAAGACCTAGAGCTCATGACAATGTCCCCACAGGTCCAAATGGAGGCCTAGAGCCCACAACAATGCCTCATACCAGTCGGCTTCACAGATCTGGGAGGGGAGGACCCAAAGGTCGGTGGTGGAAGCTAGGTCTGTGCCAGAACTAAAGGATCCGTACCAGTAGGCTAGAGGAATCTGCCCTGGAGCCAGGAAGCAACACTCAAAATAAGGACCAGAGCTCCCCTAAAAAATACCATAGCCATCCTGAGTGACAGCAAGGTCTTGTGCTCCTCTGAGGATGAGAAGAGCCAAGCTCAAATCAGGAAAGCCAGCATGACAAGCTCCAGAAGGAGAACCAACAGCACTATCTCTTCACCAGTTCTGCTTTTTCGTTGTTGGAAACAATCCTCAGTGATAGGTCAGGACTCAAAGTTTCCCAGGTACCTGGCCCCAAAGATTCCCTCCCTTGGTTTCCTAGGGAACCTACACCAACCCCAATCCCTACCCTGCCGCACATTGTACTCTGGTCTCAGCTCACTTCCCCTTGACCCATGTTGGTCTCAGCTCACTTCCTTCTGATGTAAACAGAATTAAACCACAAGAAAGATAAATGATGTCCACCTGCAACCTGGCTGTTTCAGCCTGAAATCACCCTCCCTAAAAGATCCTATAAGGTCTCCTGTCCCCTTTTATTTACTGCTGTCTTGGTCTGCTAGACAGCCAGCCTGCTTGATACCCTCAATACATTTGTGTCAGAATGCCTGGTCTAGTTGATTGAGTGGGTTCATACCTAACACTTAAGCAGCCTCCCATACCCAGCACCATGCTGATTCAGTTCTGCTAGATGTTACAAGTTGACCTCCAGTTGTCTATCCACCACACATAGGAGCACATTTCTTGGTGAGGCCTGCTACCAGCTGCACTTCTCACAATGTGTCGAGGCCCCTGCTAGATGGGGGATGTTAAGGGAATCCAGTGGTGCACAATGTTTTAATCTAGGCTGACTTGAGTTCTTATAAAATAAATACTAGTGGTGGGCTTGTGAAGGGCCATGTCAGGATATGGCCCGGCTCAGCCATGTTCAAGGGGGCTAAGGAGAAAGTTTCACAGGCATCTTTTGCTTGTATTTCATTCCTGAGGCTTATGAGAAAATATATTTTTAAGCCAAGTCTTTAAATATTTGCCAGAATTAGCAAAATAATACACCATAAATTCTTGGACTATGCTTTATTATTTCCTCTAAGGTTTTACAATGTAAATCTTTAATTTGTCACAATACAATTTACCCAATACTTGAAATAATATTGAACTGATAAAACATAAGAGAACTTCAGCATACTTTTTCCAATTATTAAAACTAACTGTAGGGCTGGGGAAATAGCTCAGTAGAATAAGCACTTTCCTGGCAAGTGCAAATGCAAGGGCCTGAGTTCAATCCCTAGTCCCGCAAAAAAAAAAAAAAATCAAAGAAAAACAACAACAACAAAAAAAACCCACCCTAACCGTAACCTTACTCCTATCAAATGACCTTTATTATTATTATTTTTTTTAATTTTAGGGACGGGTCATCACGGTGTTCAGGATCTCACTACTGGATCGGACTCATAGCCTCCCGAGAGCTGGGATTGCAGATGTGCGCCAGCACGTCAAGTCCCAATTGCTGTCTCAGCACACCCCAGGGCAACGCTGGCATGGCAGGTCAGGGATCAAACCCCAGGCCTCTGTGCCTGCTTACAGGGGCTTTAATCCACTGTGCTATTTGGCTGGCCTCAACTATTTGCCCAGCCCCCTTACTCCTATTCAAATCAAACTCAAACCTCAACCCAAATCATAACCCTAACCCAAATTCTCATATTTACCCATACCATAACTCCTAGTTCTTAATCTGAAACTTACTTTAAACCTCAAACCCTAACCCTCTTGACAAAAGTAAATATATTGACTGGGAGTGGTAGTGCATGCCTATAACTCCAGCACTCAGAGGGCTGTAGCAGGAGGATTGCTATGAATTGAGGCCAATCTTGCTACATAGTGAGTTCAAGACCAGACTGAACTATACAGTGAAACTTCATCTCAACAACAAAAAGCAAATATATCAATGATGTTGAGCTTAGAAAACTAAATTTACTGTGTAAATAACCCTGTTTTGACATCAAAAGAAAAGCCACATACTGGATAACTTCTCTACAAGACACAAACCTGAAAACAAATTTGTAATACAGAGCAATTCAAAATGTACAATTTGTAATGCTAGCTGTTGCTGAACAACAGCAAATCTGGATAAAATTGGCCACAGGAGTTTCAGAAGTCCTGTCTGTCTGAGCCCTGAACCAAGCATGCACAGCGTATTTATTGAGAAGCTTAGAAAGTATCTATCACTGACAAAGGTCAGTGTACAAGAAGCCCTCTAAGTCTCGAGATCCTGATCAGTCACATATTACAGTTAACCTAAAACTTTAAAGTACACAAGATTTCCTCCTCTGGTCTCTTAAGACATTGTGAAAAAACAAATAGAATTATTCTGTCCTGACCAGGTGAACATCCTTTTCTTTGTTCTCCCTGAATTTCATCCTGAGAACTCTTATCATGAATCATAAAGTAGTCAACAACCAAGAATCCAACCAAACAATGGGTAAATATTCAAACAGGTACCAGACCAAAGAAAATATCATGATATTCAGGGTACAATTTAATAGAGTTCCTGTACATTAATCATGAACCTGCTTCTTAGACAGAAATCAAGAACAATCCCATTCATGACAGTTAAAAATATACACACCTGGAAATTGGTCAAATAAAGTAAAAAACCTCTATAGCAAAGGCTAGATAAAGAAAGAGATATTGGAAAGAAATATTGAAAAACAAGAGAGATATTGAAGAAACTACAAACTGGGAAGACATCCTCTATTTTTGCATAGATAAGAACAATATTGTCAGGATGAGGACACTCTACAAATGATATACATGTTTAATACAATTTTAAGTAGAACTCTTCTCAGAACTAGGGAGAGAGGGAGATAGCTCAGCAGGCATGAGTGCCTGCCTGGCAAGTGCAAGGTCCCAGGTTCAATCCTGGTTACCGCAAGATGGAGGTATTACAGTCCTGAATTTAAAGTTATATGACAAGGTACAGTGATGAAAATATCAAGGTAGAGGAACAAAACAGACAAGCTGATCACCACATTAGAATTCAGAATCAAGAAACAATCCCAGGCACTTTTACACACTTGATTTTGAACAAAAGAGGCCAAAGCAATACACTGGAGTAAAGACAGCCTCTTTGACATATAATGATAAGAAATTCCATGCAGAAGGCAATCTAGACCCATATCTCACATGACCCATAAGAAAATCAAGTAAAGATAGAGCAGAGAACTAGACATTACACCAGAAACACTGAATCTGCTGGTGTTACAGAACAGGAACAAAACCAAACAGAAAATGCTCTGCACCAAGGAGTAGGAAGACAACTAACTTTGTTTACACTGGTGGATTTGTGAGAATCAGTTCCAAATCACCAGCACTGACTCAAAGCAAAGCAGAATTGTATATACTATTTGCAATCTGGAAGTACAAAGGCTGATAGCAAGCTATTCTGTGATTGGTTACATAAGTTTAGTCATACATTGCTGGGCAGATTCACTCTGGGCAGATTGTAAACATTTATCACATGGTGTCGATGTCA
Source organism: Capromys pilorides (assembly GCA_004027915.1). Lineage (NCBI taxonomy): Eukaryota > Metazoa > Chordata > Mammalia > Rodentia > Capromyidae > Capromys > Capromys pilorides. The sequence continues at coordinate 4,981 of PVKN010029972.1, forward strand.
GAGGGAATCAGGGCAAGTGAGTGAGTATAATCAATCAAGCATATCCTGTCCTTGTCTTGGATATTCTGTACCAAGCAAAAAGTCCTTGAAGCAGGCCGGTAAACCGTATATGAGCACAGACTTTGATGCAGATGGGTATGGTCAGACAGAGCTCAGCTAAATTATCTGAGTTTTGGCTAGTCTAGTCAGTCTAGTGATTAAGAAGCTGCTGGTTTGAAATTTTTGCTATTACACTAGAAGGTAAGATACACAAAGCCTGTAAAGATGTAGGCATAGGCAAGGGCTTTCTGAACATAACCCCCCTTGCACAGGATATGATACTAAGCATCAACAATTGGGGTTACATCATGAGGGAGCTTTTGCGCAGCAAAGAAAACAGTCAACAGACTGACGAGACAATCTCCACAGCGGGAAATGCTTTGTCAGCTTTTTTCAGACAGAGCACGGCTACCTGGAGTAAAGAGCAACAACAACAAAGATAGGGGCTTCAAAATAAAACAACCGATTAAAAACAGCGATTACAATGAAAACAAGCTTCCCAAAGAAGAACCACAAATGGTCATTAGAGTACATGAGTAAAACATGGTTGACATCTTTGGCCATTAGAGAAATAGAAATCAAAACTACATAAGATTTCCTCACATTCCAGCAGACATAGTTATCATTAAGAACTCAACAGCTAATAGTCTGGGTTGTAGGACAAGTGAAACCTTCTAGAATTTTAGAAATGAAAACTAGTGCAACCACTCTGGAAATTCCTCCAAAAATTAAAAACTCCATTTGACTCAGGTGTAACCCATCTGTGTGTCTTCCAAGAAACCTAAAGACATTATCTAACAGAGAGATGCATACATTCCCATATTTATAGTAGCATCATTCATAATAGCTAAGTTTTCGAAATGGCCTACACAACCATCAAAGATGAATGGGTAAAAGAAATCTGATACATAGAGCACTATTTGCCATAAAGAAAGACAATTTTTACTCAGGAAGCTGAGGCAGGAGAATTGTTGCAAGTTTAAGGCCAGCCTAGATCATATAGTGAGAACTTGTCTTAACAAAAAATCAAAGAAAGATACATTTGATTCATTTGTGGATGAATCTTGGATGCATTTTGTGATGAGAATGCTAAGTATAATAAACTAGATACAAAAGGTTATGTCCTAGACCTGAAGAAGTTTGCAAGTGGTTTCAAAAGGAAACCAGACTTTTAAAGTTTCATTTTTTTGGTGCCTATTCACACCTAGTGGAAGAAAGAATTAAGACTTTAGTAGTAGTTTTGAAGTGTCAATTTATGAAGTATTTAAATTCTTATATACAATATATAAATATTATATATTTAAATATATTTATAATATATAATATATAAATATTATGTATATTATATATTATATTATTTCAAATATATATTATATATTATACATACATACATATTATATATATATTATATATATGTATTTGAACTCAGGACCTTACACGTACCAGAAAAGTGCTGTGCTACTGAGCCATATTCTCAGCTCCTCTATTACCATGATTCTAATGAATAAATTCTTAGAAAACCTTACCTCCAAATGTCCTATGATTCACCCAATTATATTAGTTTTCATTTGCCAATTCTTCACCACAGTGGTCAGGAAATAAAAATTTTTCTTTTATCCTTTTCTGTTCAGTCCTCATGGGTCTACAAATTAAATTGATGAAAGACAAATTAACAGGAAGATGGTGTTCATTTATAGCCTAGGAGAGCTAATGAAAGAAGCGGGCCCCTCACCAAAAGGCCAAAATTAATAGGAAGGAAAATGAGTAAAAAGATTTCAATGCAATGAGCCAATAGTCTTCTGCAGGAAAGACAGCTAAGTGGAGTTTGGGGAGAATAAAGGAGAGATGATAAAGGCTGTGATGATATGTGTTCATGCTGTTGCAAGTGGTCTTTGAATCTTATTAGGCATAAAAGACACAAGAGAGGAGCTTCAAAATAGGTTTATTCTTGGCTTTATTCTTATTCTATCTGAAGAGAGAATTTATAGTAGCCTTATTTCCTAGAACTTGAAGCATTTAGTCATGCTAGGAGCTCTTTGGGAAAGCATCTTTTGGTTTCTCTTGAAATTAGCCATGTCTGGACACCTCCCTCAGGAGCCTCATCCCACACTCCTGCATGAGCACGTGTACATGCGCACACACAGCACTCATCCTTAGCAGTGTCCTGTCTCCTGAGCTTATAATCTGGGATGCCTGGATAGCCATACTTTTCTTGCAATTCACCTAACAAAAGACTCCCAAAATCTGATCCCTGTTAATTTTTCAGCAATACATTGTGTTTGACTCTCACTGGATGTTTTATAATTTTTGAAAATTGAAACAGCTATATGTCAGCTTCCTTTACCTACCTTTACAGTTTAATTTCAGATCTGGTATAAAAGCAATCAAATCTCTCACCATCTCCTCCTTCACTTTATCTCTTGCCAGGAGTCTAGATGGAGAGATCATTAAATAGCTATGATCAGAGGGCTGACACAGAGACCAGAAGATGTGAAAATGACCCCTCATCAATCATATTGATCTGCTTATTGCTCTTCCTTTCTCTGCCCTTTGATTGGCCCTTTCTGTCTTGCACAAAGTCTGTTTTCTACACAGCATGCAGGGCCACTCTTTGATCCTTTAGAAGCTTAAACCAGCTCCATTACTCTGCAGCGCAAAGCCCTCAAATTAACTTCAGATTCCCTCATACTTAAATTAAAAACCTTTACAATGGACTTCAGAACTGAGCACCCACTTCCTTTGGACTTCAGGTCACACTGTCCTGTCCTGTGGATCCTGAGTGGGTGTCCCTGAGCCCCGGTGCCCCTGTCACAGAGCCCTTAATTCCTCATGGTGTTTGGCTTCTTTTCCTGCCTGTGTCTTAGTGCCTATGATTTGCCACAGAGGCCTGGCCTGACCCTTGTTTCTGGTAATGTCCAGTCTTATGTCTCAAACGCTTTCATCCACTTACTTTTCTTCAAAGTGTTTAAACCTTCTGACATGCAGATTTATTCACATTTTATTATTTGTTACCTCACTAGAGTGAAATCTGTGAAGCAGCCACTCTGTCTACTACTTTCTCACTGGACTCGTTCCTATATCTTCAGTGCCCAGCATGGTGTCTGACCCCAGCCAAGTGTGGACGAAGCTTTGCTGACTCAATAGAACTCCTGTCCACCTTTCATGTGTGCACAGTGGAGTCTGGTAAGATTTTATCTTTTTCTTCTTTCCTTTAGCAAATAAAAAGTGTTGGGGCTTTTTTTCTCCCCTCTACTAGGAAACAAACTCAGAGCCTTAATCCTTTTTTTTTTTGAGATAGGGTGTTGATAATTATCCAGGTTGTGCTCAAACTTGTACTCCTGCCTCAGCCAGCACTGTCCCAGAGCTGAAAGCTCTTGAGCCAGTGAGAAGAGGAAACCTGGAAAGAGGTTGGCAAGTAAGAAGAACCTAGCTATGTTTCTAACCCTAAGTCTTCTGAAATTTCACAGGACATGACAATTTTTATCATCACTGGGGAACAAAATCTGTATGCCTGTGGCTTATAAATTAACTTCTTCCATTTAAAAACCATATTTTTCCCCTCCTAGGTATTTTTCCAGAAAAAACCACATGTCCATTAACTGAGGAATGTAAAAAGATGAGTTATTTCTACACAACAGACTAATATTCAGCTATACAACAGGATAAATTTGAATCTTTAGTCATAAATGGACACAACTAGTGATCATACTCTTAAGTGAAAGAAATCCGACCCACATGCATAAACATCATACTGTCTCCTTAGTGTGAGAACTTGGAAGAGAAAAATGGAATCTGAAGGGTAGACTAGAAACTGGGAAAAGGGAATGAACTTATTCAAAAAGAAAGGGTTACTGAGTTGAGGAGAAGGACAGGAGAGGGAGTGGGGTAAAGAGATTTATCTATGTAGGTAAGCAGGATGGTTTGGACAACTGTGCTGTGCATTTCTGCTGGTCTATGGAAAGGAGCAGTTAATGTTTTAATTTGTTTCACCTCCTTTTTTTCAATTATTTGTACTTTTTCTCCTCTTAATTTCTTATATATTTTTTCTGTCTTCCAATTTTACATGCATGTATCTGGTAATATAAATAACTAGTTGGAAGGCAACACAATGTATTATAACAAATACTGTGATATTCATATTACTTTATTAAGTGAAATTCTGTATCACTGGTAATTAGCGCTGTTTTTTTTTTTCTTCAGAAGTGATACATTTATTTTTTCATGGGATAGCTTTTAGTTTGTTCTTATTTATTTATTTATTTTTGAAAGAAAAAGGTCATTCACATATTTCTAAGATGGATCGCTATATTACATAACCATGGGTACATGTAAAGGCTTGAATAAAGGCAGTTTCATTTCAAAATGCCAGTATTTACAAAATGTCAGAAATTACGTTTCATACCATAATCTAAATCTAGGATCAGCAATTTTAAACTTGAAACATTGCTGTAGTATACATAATGTTTCATCATTCTTTGGATGAAATTCAGGCAAAAATATTTGTAGACCTGGACAGGTATGGCATATGACATCCCTTGCTGTGGTTTTCTGGCATCATCTTGACCTTTAAATGCCATGCCCATAACTGATGTCATTTCCACCTGTCCTTTCTCTGACCTCTCTCTGACTCAGTTCTAACGCATCAACATTTTTTCAGCAAACACGTGGGTCTTAGTCTGCTAAGCATGGGTTTCACCGCTTTTTAAAAAAAATTTTAGATAATTTATTAAAAAGTTCATAAAATGAGACACAAAATATACTAAATTCTCTTACACTAAGGAAAACTTAGCTACTAACAAATGGGCTAAATGTATACCAGGATGGAACTGAGGCTTTGTCCTTGGGTACAAAGAAGGAAGAAGAATGCAAATGCATCCTTAACCATGTGATTCTGTGTTTTTTTTCTTTGATAAGAAATAACAATGGGACAGTTTCACGAAGCGTTAGTAGGACAACCCCAATAATTAATACAATTCACATTATTATCTTCATAGTAGGTGTTCTGAGTACAAGATGCAGACATGGTAAGTTTTCTAAATACTATTGGTACAAATATTTCTTCTCATTGAACTAACAGAAAGTAGATGTATACATAGCCCAACATTTCATAATAGTAGGGTTATCAGCAGAATTGGCAATGTCAGAAGCTGCTGACTTAAGCCTTTTACAACTCAGCATACTAATCTGGTTTTACTTTTCAGGCCTCATGGTTAAACTTTTCTGCTGGCTGGTTAAGGCCAAATTAAAGCAAGACCTACATAACAAAACAAGTAACTTTTTTATCTGACAAGGTCAGTCAAATCCCTTCAGGATTAACCTTTAACTCATGTACAGTATTTTGTAGAACCGTTGTCAGTGTCAGCCATATGGATGAGTCACGACTATTGCTTGACCAGTTTGCTCTCTGTGAAAGCCTGAGAGAATGTTTTCTCTCTAGGTGACTCTCCTTAGGTACACTGTACATCGTAGATCCCTTTCCTCTGTGGCCCCATAATCTCCTTGAACAGAAAATCTGGGACTTCACTGAGTTATAGGATGTTACAATACAGGTTCTCTTCTGTCCTGAGTCCTCACTGACCTTGAAGGGTTAGGGCCAAAATATTGGCTATCCTTGTAACCCTTCTTTTTCTCTAATTATTTGGTATGCAAACTTAAGTTCTTAATCCTCCAGAAGAGAAGCTTAGTGACACTATTACTCTATAACACAGGTACTTGAGCTTAACACCACTGTCTTTATGAATATTAAATGCCTTAGACTTAATGTGGACTGATATGAATCATTGATGTTCTAATAACTTCCTATAGAATGTGATTTAAAAAAAACTGTCACACTTTTTTTACACAGAAATTTAGAAATCTAAGTATATACTAAATTGTAGCAGGTCAATCCAATGGCATTTTTCCTTGTCTCATATTCTCTTTAATTACCTTTTTTGTTTTCTTTTTTAAAAAATTTTACTTGAAAGAGAGTATAGCAATAATTGAAATCACATTAGAAGCAACACACATCTAAAAGACCAGAATTACAAGCATTCCGAGCATGGTTTTAGGCCTATACATTGCTATTCTGAGTGTCAGAAGCCTGTTGGAGATTCTTAGGACCGTCGTCTAATTCATCCTGTGTATATAACTGCATAGTTTTGCCCCTACCATGTTTCCTAACTTTTCTTCTTGCTGTCTCTTTGTTGCTTAATCCTTAAGTTCTTGATTTCCATTCAGCTGTGTTATGCCTTTCCATTTTTATTTCTTCTCTTGTGTTCTTACACTAGGGAGACTATACAATATTTACACATGTAGGTCTAGTTTATTTCACTTATGAGTATATCTTCAAATAAACAGCCACTTATATATGAAGTCTTCTATACTATAAAGTTTATTATTCTTTATAGCTGAGTAATATTCCATTGTATGAAAACACCACATCTTTTTCAACCTTTCTTCAGATGATGGGCACTTTGGTTGTTTCCATGATTCGGTTATCACAAATTGTGTTGCTATAAACATAGGTGGACAGCCAGGCATGGTGGTGCATGCCTGCAATCCCAGCATTTGGGAGGCTGAGCCAAGGGGATTGGTGTGTGTTCAAGACCAGCCTGAGTTACAAAAGCGAGCTCAAGGCTAGCCTGAACTGCATAGTGAGACCTTGTCTCAAAAAGACAAAAATAAAATAAAATAAATATAGGTGTACAAACATAACTACGATATGATGTTTTCAGTTCTTCTGGGAAAATTCCCAGTAGGGGGATAGCTGGATTGAATGGGATTTCCAGTTCTGTTATATTAAGGAGTCTCCACACTGATTTCCATAATGGTTGCACCAGTCTGCATTCCCACCAACAGTGGAGAAGTGTTCCTTTTCCCCCAGAGCCTCTCCAATATTTGTTGTTGGTTGATTTCTTTATGATAGCCATTTTTTCTGGGGTGAGATGGTATTGAAATGATGTTTTAAATTTGCATTTCATGATGGCTAGTGATGTGAAGTATTTATTTATGTATTTATAGGCTTGTCATATTTCTTCCTCTTAGATGTATGTGTTCATCTCACATGCCCATTTCTGGACTGGATATTTGAATTTTGGGACCCTAATGTTGTTTAGAACTTTATAAATTCTAGACAGAAGACCTTTGTCTGAATACTTATTAGTTAAACATTCTTGAAAATTTGTAGGTTGTCTTTTCACTCTGCTGGTAATTTATTTTGATGTGCAAAAACTTCTCAGCAAGAGGAGGTCCCAGTTGTTGATTCTTTCAAGTGTTACATGTGCATTTTGATTTTTGTCCATGAATTGTTTGTCTACACTGATATCTTCAAGATTTCCTCCTACTTTCTCTTCCAGGAGATTTAGTGTTTCTGTTTTAATATTTAGATCTTTATCCCATTTTGATTTTAGTTTATTGCACAATGATAGACTTGGGTCAAGTTTTAGTTTTTGACATGTAAAGAGCCAGCTTTTCCAGCACCACTTGTTAAAGAGGCTATCTTTCTTCCAGTAAGCAGATTTGGCCTCTTTTTCAAGGATAAGGCAGCTGAATGTGTTTGTATTTGCTTCTGCATCTTCTAATCTATTCCATTGATCTTCAGGTCTATTTTTTTTTTTTGCCAATACCATACTGATTTTATCATTGTGGCTTTGTAGTATAATTTTAGGTCAGGAATTGTAATGCCTCCTGCCTTATCTTTGCTGCCCAGGATTGTATTTGCTATTCTATGTCTTTTCTGGTTCTAAATAAATTTTAGGAATGACTTCTCCAGGTCTGTGTGTGTGTGTGTTGATGGTATTTTCATAGGGATTGCATTAAATCTGTATAACAATTTAGGGATCATGGCTATCTTCAC
>PVKN010029973.1:0-12824 GCA_004027915.1 Capromys pilorides
CCCCTTTCAATCCCTCTTCTCCTTATTTACAAAAGCTTTGTTTCCATTTTTCCCTTCTTCTTTTCCCTTCCTTTCTTTCCTCCTTACTCCTCCATGGTGCCCCATCCCTTTTGACATTTTGTTCCTGTTTCATATCTATTATACATTTTGGTTATTTATGCTTTCAATTTCCCATACCAGAGAAAAAATGCATTATTTATTTATTTTATTGTATTTTTAAGACATAATTTCAGGACATTCCAATCTGGCCTCACTTCGTAGCCCAGGCTACACCTTGCACTGATCACTCTACCTCAGCCTCCTAAGTGCTGGGATTACAAGTGCATACTACCATGACCGCCCAGCACAACGCAACATTAAACATGTGCATCCTACTTCACTTAATAGTATGGTCTCTTAAATGGTAAGTGGCACCCATTTATCAAGAAATATCTCAACTTATTTATGACAGAGTAATACTCCATTATATTTTTTTTAAAAAACTGCACATCTTTATCCCTTCATCCACTGATGGGCATTTGGGTTATTTCCAGTATCTCTAGTCTATGAATTTCCTTTTGTGTTAAATGTGTTCCCTGTAAACAACATGCCATTGGATTTTGTTTTCTGATCCAATCTGCCAGTTTTTCTTCTTATTGGGGAACTGAGACTATTTAAAATTATTACTGAAAGGCACTGACTTATTCCTGCCATGCGTGGTGTTCATTAGCTTCTTAGGTGCGCTGTCATGGAAAGTCCTTCTGCTCCATCCTTTTTTTCCCCTGAGACAGAGCTTCACTATGTAGCCCAGGCTGGCTTTGAACTTACAGCAACCTTCCTGCCTCAGCCTCCAGAATGGTAAGACTATAGGTGTGTGCCACTGCACCTGGCATCAATTTTGAAAGACACTTTTGTAGAACTTATCTTTCTGGGTTAGAAATTTTAGGCCTTGAAACATTTCACTTCAAACTTTCCCATCCAACAAGGGCAGTGATTTCTAGAAAAGCCAGAGCCTACCAGATACTTTTGAGTGTATAACCTGACCGTGCCCGGGAGGCACACATCTTCTCCAGGATTCTCACACGTTTCCTCCTCCATCTGCAGAATAGCACAGAAGTGTGTGCGTGGGCCCCTCAGCACCTGCACGTGGATGCCATTGCACATGTCAGCACCTCAGAAGTCTGGCTGTGCCTGATATTTTTACAGATGTAACATGTTAATGAACTTCTTCCAGGAAGTGCAATCCATCCTCCCAGAAGGTCACAGGCATCCCTCCTGTCATCTTTCACACACACACACACACACACACACACACACACACACACAGAGATGAGGTGTAGTTGAGGAAAAGCAGAGCAGAGATAGCACGAATTACTGCTGGGCCTAGCATCGGACAGAGGACCTTGAAAGAGGGAGCACTGGTCAAGTGACCTGTCATCCCACTGTGTGAAGCACTCTGGGGCCTTGCACCTGCTCTAGTAGGCCCTTGTCTCTCTGCTTCCCCAGTCCTACAGGTCGCTCAGCACTGAGCAGGGGTCCGGCGGGGCTGCTGCCCTGGCCCCAACCCCAGTTTTAGCACCAAGTTCAGTGAGAAAAGAATGAAGCAAGTGGTAGGCCTTGGGCAAGTCCCTCACGAATGCAATGTTACCTTCACTGAACTTCCCAGACCACCACAGCTCATCAATAAAAAAACTGCTCTTGAGCCCCAAGCCAAGTGCTCTGGGACACTGGCGTAGTTCTGCCTGGTAGAGGTCACTGCTGAAGGTCTCTCTTTGCAGCTCTGTGCCCCAGGAGTCAGAGGGTGGTTTGTTTTTTCAGGGCTCTTGGAAGTAGTTCTGTTTTCCAAGTTTGTAGATTTTGACTATTGACTCAAACAGCAGGGAGTTTGAATATCGACTTATACTTGGATAAAATTTTTTAGTTATCTTAGTTATTGTAATGCAATTATGAAAATGCTTTCCATGGCCAAGGGATAATCTAAAGAGTCAGAATTGTGACGTCTTAACTCTGCTCCCAAATAACCAGGAGCTGCAAACATAGGGTACCTCAGATGATGTTCAAGTTTTGAGAGCTACAACCCCAAAGACTGCGAATAAGAGGGAGTACTGGGGGGAATTTCTCTTCCTGACAGAATCAACCCCAGATGGCAAATGTGGACAAACCTGAAGCACAGCTGCCTGGTCTGTGTAGAGCACGACCGCTGGAGAGCTGCAAGGGAGGCTCTTTGCTGGGAGGTATTTTACCTGAGTCTTCAGGGTCCACGGCTGATCCCTACAGAGAGCGCTCTACTCTCCCTCCCATTGGTTTATAGATGCTACAGGACCACTGACTCTCTGGCCCCTCAGGCTGCCAAGTGGGGAGTGTCACGGCCTCAGGCCTGGGCCACCATCCAGAGTGCTGAGCCAGCACCGCCTGTCTTTTCTGCTGAACCTGGTCCTTCCCTGGGTGTGAGGTGGGGCCAGCTGCCCCTGAAGTGACTTAGTTTCTGCACAATCATTATTGCTCTTCCATGTCAGCAAGGTGTGGGGTAGAAGCCACAGAGATGCTAAGCAGGGCTAAAGGGACATCTCGCCCTCCAGCACAGCCTCTGATCCAGACCTTTGGGACCATAGCTGTCACTTGTGGGTATTCCTTGTTCATGTGTCTGAAAAAGTCTGAAATGCTGTGGCTTTTTTTTTTTTAATCAAAATATGAAACAAACAGAAAAACTTTCCTGCCCATTAAGGTTGTGTTGAGAAGTCAGTTCTAATTCTAATGGGTTTACCTTTAGAAGTGATTTGTTGCTTTTTTTCTAACAGCTTTTACAACTCTATTCTTGTGTTGGATTTCCTGGAGTTTGTCAATGATGCGTCAAGTTTCTTTTCTCACTGTGGCTATTGGGAGTTCTACACACCACACTTTTCTGTATGTTGAAAACTTTTTCTCCTATTTGCAATGTTTTTTTGCTATTGTTTCTGTAAACAAGGGTTTTTTTAAATAGTATTTGTGCTCTATTTTGACTTTTCTCTAATTCCCATTAATCTTAGTCTTCTTCATATCATCTACCAGATGTTGATCCATTTTTCATGTTTTCTTGCTTTTATTTTTTATTTATTTATTTATTTTTTTAATTTTATTTTTTTTGGGTGGCACCAGGTATTGAGCTCAGCATCTTATGCTTGTCAGGCAAGCACTTATTCCACTGAGCTATCTCCCTGGCCCCTAAAGTATTTCCGAGTAATGGGTCACTGACACCAGCCTCACTCTCTTTTCTTAAATTCACAGACTGTACATATTGGTCTGCTTAACCTTCTTCACTTTATTCTTTTTTTGGTCTGAGTTAGTAATTTCCATCTTTGAGTTCACTGATTCTTCTGCTCGGTTAAGTCTAACGTTGAAGCCCTCCTGTGAATTTTAGTTATTGCATCCTTCCACTCAAGAAATTTTGGGCCTTAAAAGAAGTTTGTCACTTGTCCATGTGCTGCTTTCCTGATCTCATTTCACCATTCATCTGTCTTCTCTTGTAGCTCATTGAATTTGCTTAAAAATTTTTAATGCTTTAAGTCATATATCTATTTCTTTGGAGTAGGTTTCTAGAGTGCTATGTTTGTTCCTTTGATTGAGCCATACTTCGTTATGCTTTTTTCTGGCGCTTGGGGAAAAACAGCCACTTCTCTCAATTTTTATAGTCTGGATCCATATAGGAAAACATCTTTACCAGTTGACCCTGTGCGAGATTTGGGGACCTTCTCAAACCTTTTCTGGGAAATGTCTTTTGTGGCTTATGTCTATAATTTCAGAATTGAAGAGGGTCTGTTTATGGAGGTTTTTGGGGTGTGTGTGCATATGGAAGAGTTTGTAATCTCCTGCACTCTGGTGTCTTTCTGTGGTACTGCAGTTTCTGTGTGTGGCCCAGAAACTGCTGAACTCTTTGTTCTTAATGTATACTGGTTGCTGGTACATGCCTATAATACCAGCACTAAGGAGGCTGAGGCAGGAGGATTGTTGCGAGTTTAAGATAAACCTGGGCTACAAAGTGAGTTCAAGGCAAGCCAGAGCTGCACAGCAAGAACCCCGGCTGCATAGCAAGACTCTGTTTCAAACACACACACACAAAGGGGGGTGTGCGGGGAGATAGCTCAGCAGCATATGTGCTGCCTAGAAAGCACAAGGTCCTGAGTACAATCCCTGGTACCTGAAAAATAAATAAATAAATAAAAAACAAATAAATAAATTTATTTTTAAAAAAATATATTGGTTCCCTGTTAATCCTAAAAAGCTGGAATGTAGGGTGTATCAGTCAGGGCTTTACTAGAAGAACAGATATAACACAAGATGTACAAATGTATAAGAAATTGTAAGATTGCCTTATGACATTCAGCCACAGAGTTGGATGAGGAAGCATGCAAAGGGTGTCTGCACACTGGAGAAAGGAGGATTCAGTCCAAAGCCTGGAGCTCACTGCTGTGTTCCATATAAAGTCCATATTAGGAGGTTGATGGGTCTGCTACAGAAGGCTGACGAGTCTACACCAGAAGGCTAAAGTATCCAAGGCAAGAGGCCAAAGACTCTGCTAGAAGCCAGGAGACCTTGTCCAAACTCTGTGAAACTGGTGCTCCTCTGAGGAAACGCAGTGCTCCATCCTTCCTCAGTTCCCTTCTATATCCTTTCAGTGATGAATCACTCTAGGGTGGGGGCCTCCACTCTGCAGTGGCTTACCTGTACATTTCATGTTTCTCTTTCTCATCAAAGTAAAAGCCAATTGGGTATATTTTTCTCTCATTTTTAATTTTTGTATTTGGTACAGGTTCTCACTATGCTGCTCAGACTCACAGTGATCCTCCAGTTTTCAGCCTCCCCAGCGCTGGGGTTACAGGCATGGGCTACCATGCCCAGACAGTATTATTTTTTCTTGATCATACCAAATTTAGGAAAGTGACCTCAAATAAACTGTAATCATTTTTCTTCATTCTTTCAATGAAGCTGTTAATGATTTTATACTTGCCTGGCTTTTTTTGTTTTGTTTCGTTTTGTTTTTTGAGACACGGTCTTGCCTTGTAGTCTAGGCTAGCCTTGAACTCACAGCAATCTTCTTGCCTTAGCCTTCCAAGTGCTGGGATTACAGGCATATTCCACCACACCAAGTAGCTTTGCTTTTTAAGAGTATTAGAATGTAGGAGTAGGGGCCGGGGAGATAGCTCAGTAGAATAAGCGCTTGCCTGGCAAGCACAGGGTCCTGAGTTCAATCCCTGGTACCACAAAAAAAAAAAGTAGGGGGCCACGGAGATAGCTCCATGGCACAAGTGCCTGCCTGGTAAGTGCAAGGTCATGAGTTCAAACCCTGGTCCCGCAAAAAAAAAAAAGAAAAAGAAAAGAAAAAAAAAATTGGGGAGTAAATGGTTAAGAAAGCAAACATCTAAAAAATTGAGTTTAAGAATCTGACCAATCTTTTCAGGAACTCACTTCCTGTTTGTTGATTCTGGATGTGTTTCTTGGCCCACGACTAACAAAGGCTGACCTCAGAATACACACACTATTATTTTTATTGTTACAGACAATATTACTTTTCTGTATTTCAGTAAAATTTGAGACTTTGATACAAACAATAAGTTTACGTATCTTTATCAATAGACCAATCAGCAAACTTACTAAAAAGCCTGTCTTTTTTTTTTTTTTTTTAAATGTATTCAGTACAGGGTCCATAGGGTCTCATTACACAGACAGGACTCATAGTGATCCTATTTTTCAGCCTCTGAAGTGCTGGGATTATAGGTGTCCACCACTAGGCCCAATCTCAATTGCAGTCTCAGGGCACCCCAGAGATGGGGCTGGCACAGCACACCAGGGCTAAAACCCCAGCCCCTACATCTGCATCTGCCTCTGCCTCAGTAGGTGCTTTAATCCACTGAGCTATCTGGCTGGCCCTAAAAGAGACTCCTGTATCTTGGAGGATACATATAAATATGATCAATTTAGATCTGGTCCCATGTGAGAAAGTAAAAATATAAAACAAAAGACAACAGGAGATAGGGAGGTAGATTTTTTGCAAAAGAGAAGGAAGAAGTCCAAGAGATAGAATAAGAGAGAAGAGGAAGGAGGGAAAGGACATGGAAAAAAAGAATTAAGAAGTGTTACAGTAGGGCCAGCCACATGGCTCAGCAGTCTGAAGTACCTAGGAAGGCTTAGGCAAGCACAGGGACTGCGGATCGATCTCCATCACCACATGCTGCACCAGCCCACTACCAGGGCAGGCTGAGCTGACCATAACACAAATAAATAAGGTTTAAAAAAAGTAAAATAAAAATTTTAAAGAAGTGTCACATATATGTAACAACTCCCTGCAATGAATGTACTGCAAACATGTAGTAATAAAAGTAAAAATTAAAATAAAAAATTCAGTCCATGAAGTTTATCTAATTTCAAAATAAATAAATACACAAGTAGAATGAGATGACCTTACAAATACAGAATCCCAATTCTACGTATTTGTTTCATACACATCTATTCAACTGTCTGAAGCCACACTGTAGAAAAATATCAGAAACCAGGACCAGACTGAGAGCTTCTCTGAAAATTATCTGTTTTAAGAAAGTTACCCAGTTATAGGGAGTGCAAAATGCCAGATGGTATTCCTTCAATGGAATGATTCACTATTAGGTCAACTCCAAATGAAAAATTGCCTTTACTTGTAGCCAACAAGTCATTAACTGCTGTGCCGCATAAGCTGGGATTCCTAACCATGAATCAATGAACGATCACTTAGCCAAGTCTACACACTGGAAGGCTATTATCACTGATCTATATGCTCTACTGTATAACCACTGATTGCCAGGGGACTCCAGAATGGATTTTCATAGTCCTTTTTACATAAGTTGTGATTGTGGGTTGAAAAAGGTAGAAAAACAATCCACTTGCTAAATTTATCCTCCAATATAAAAAATTTTAGTCAATTAGTCTCTCAGTCATGAGATCTTAATTATCTTTAACTTGGACACAGCTTACCTCAAATTACGGAATACTTTGCAGAAGAAGACTGCATGGGCACAGGCCTCAAGCATTAGTCCCCGAGAACGGCCCAGCAAATACAGCCAGGAGCGATCTTCCTCTGAAATCCCACGCTCAAATTGCAGGGACTTAAGGTCTTCTAGTATGTCCATCTCAAAGCCACAGTACCCTGCAGTGACACATGCCAGTCAGTTTGGTCCCCTACCATGGAAGAACAAAGGCTTATGCAGGAGGCCTTATGCATGATAATGATGTAGATGCTGAAGTCACAAGCACCTGTGATGGTGAGTCAGCCCCTGTCTCATTCACATTCAGACCACAGGCATGTTTTCAGCAGGTGAATCTCCACTGGCAAAAGTTTTCAAAGGTGTCCTTAGGCCAGGATGGCCTCCCTGCTATGCTCTAGACTTCAGAAATATGACCACGCACAAGACTTCACTTTAAAGAAACTCCTCGTTTTCACTATGAGTTTCCTACAGGGTAGAAAAAAGCCCCAGCAAAATATCACTATCCCTTATCTAGGGCTGAAACATCAAGATTATTAAAGATAAACCTTGAGGTATATAAAACCATCTACACACATCTCTCACCAACCTAACTGAGATCACCCACCACCACACACCCTGCCTGAGGCAGAGCTCCACTATTTGGTACTTCTGATCCAGACAGGCAAAAAATCACATTTCTAAGAATTATCCAAGAAAGTTGTCACTATGGCTCCTTAACTACCAGATCATTTCAGTCTGACAGTTACAGGCGCCAGACCCACCTACAGGTTTTCCTGACCTCAATATCAGGATACAAGTTCCATTTATTTCTAGGTATACTATACCAAACCAGCATTCACAACACAAGATTTAGGATTTCTAGGGGCTTATTTTGCAGACTCAAATATTATACATATACTTCCAACCTCTTCTTTTTATATTTAAGAAATCAATGATCAATGTTGTAGTAATGACAAAATTAAGATCAGAATTCAAAACTACTCAAGTCTCTAGTACTCTTCTTAAATTCAAAAAACAATTGTTTAGGTGAAAAATCATCTAACATAAGTCACTTTATGCCAGGCTTATTGGTACACACCTATAACTCAAATACTTAGGAGGCTGAGGTAGGAGGATCACCATAAGTTGCCAGCCTGGGTTACCCATTCCAACACCAGCTGCAACATAGTGAGATCATCTCAAAAAAAAAAAAAAAAAACTATTTAGTTTTAATGTGTTTTGTGCAGGGTCTCACTATGCAGTTCAGATCAGTGATCCTCCTGTTATCAGCCTCCCAAGTGCTTGGGATTACAGGCATGCACCACTGCTGGTCCCTAAGCAGGTGCTTACTCTACTGAGCTATCTCACCAGCCCTAGGAAATCGATTTAAAGTGAATCACTTAGTGGTATACTGAGAATGCTTTGCAACCATCTCTAGTGCTACAACAAGGAAACCCTATTGCTATTCACATTGAGCAATGATTCCCCATACTTTCCCACCTGAGCACCTGGGGCTACCAACTTGCTGTTTAGGGATATACTATACCTATTCCAAGTATTTCATATTAATGAAATCATACAATGCGGGACTTTTGTCTGGCTTCCCCAAAACCTCTTACAGTAAGGATGTTACGCCACAGGTTAGCATAACCTTTTAAGCCACTTCCCTAACACTTGAAGTGAAAAGCATGGAAATTTTTTATCAAATCTAAGAAACATTTCCTTACACTAAAATACTGCAGTACGGCATCCTAATGTTGTGATGTTTCCTGCTCCAAAAAGAGGAACATACAACTTCCTAGATCAGCATGACTAACGTAGCACATATTCAGTTCAACAGACACGAATTCTAGGCCTAGCCTTTATGCATTCTCAAAAACACAGACTCAGTTATAGCTTTGTAACGTATAACATGACTAGGTTAGGCTGAACTCTCTTCTCCAGAATTCCCTTCCTTGTGTATTTTGGCTTATGGTCAACCAGAGGATTTTGTGCAACCTCTAGCTGGAAATGAAACAGCAACTAGTGTTTCAGCTTGCAAAGCTGGGGCATGCACTTCTATAGTTCACACACACTGCTGTCACAACCTTGTTGGTGTGGGGTGGCAGCTGGGCCTGTAACTGCTCTTCTTCTCTAGATACAGGTACTTATTCCTAAGCTACCAGCTTCTGCAGGACAGCCACTCCATCAAAGTTGGAGGTGGTGGGTATAAAGGTGAGTCCTGGTATAGTTTCATGGCTCTGGCTGTCCATGCTATCACTCACTTTACAAACTCTTTCCCTTCCTGACACCTGCCCCACGAATTTCAAGCTCTACCACCAGATGGGAAAACAATTTTTTACACACTACTTATCCAGTTCCCCTACCTAAATAATATCTCTGTAACAAATGTCAGATTAGATATTGTATTCCTAGTGCTCCACTCTTCTGACTGAACTGTAACTGATATAATAGTTAATAAATTACCACTACTTGCCTAAAGCTAAGCCAGAAACTTTAATAGAGTTTAGCAATCAAATTCCTATTTCATCAACAGCAAGTGTAATCAGGAAAGGAATTAATATGAAGTTGCATGAAATTGCAAAGGTGATTATAACATGGAGAAGCAAGGCATGCAATCTAATGCACTTAAAACAGGGCTTCTCATTATTAACATTACTAACATTTTGGGCAAGTAATTTGTTGGTGAGGCTGTCCTGTGCATATAGGGTATTTAGCAGAATTCCTTGCTTCTCCCAAGTGTGGTAATAAAAATGTCTTTGGATACTGCCAATATTCCTGCTAAGAACCATGTTACTGTAAAGCATACTGCATACCTCTGAAGGAACATCGTTTCTTCTCTTCCAACCACTTCACCCACTACAGACAGAGGAGTACAGAACTCTACAAGGTCACAGATTATCATGCCCTCGTTTTTCAGATGAAGTCCACCAAGCCCATCAGTTGTAGAGCTGGGAAAACAAGTCAGGTTTTCTGTCTCCCAGCTTAGTGCTCTGTTCACCATCCAGCCTAGTAACCACTCTGACAGGTGCTAAGAGGCTATGGAATGCAGTCATGGACATATACTAAATACTGAGTAGTTATTTCACCATTATCCACAAAACAACTGGGTAGGGAAGAGAAGGCACCAAGGACAAAATGGCTTTATTAGGAGTCTAGGCATGTCAAGAAAGCCCAGCTGAGTCACAGAAAAGAGGCTAATATTGGTATACTGCTGAAACTAGCATTATACAACATCCTCTCAAAGGTCAAGTGTGGGAAAAAAAGAACCCTCTGTATAGATCCTCACAGAAGTGCTGCTGAGTTCAGCCCAAGTGAAACTTCTGAACACTTGCAGTGAAGTAATGAAATTTTCCTAAAGGGAGAGCTCCCCAGCCCTACTGAATCTGAGCTGCTTACAAGCGTGGGCTGCGACAGGAGAAGAGGAATGTCTTGTCACCTCAACAAGGTTATCTCAGTGTGCAGCTGAGAGAATTCTAAGTTTCTGGACAGAGTAGACTGAAGCAGCAGAGGGAAACAGGCTGAAGAAACACAACATCTGGGCAGTGTCTGTCATAAAGCGGAGGGCTCTGCGCAGTCTGGTTTGGGTGTCTCTCCAGCAGGTCCTGAGCACCCTTTCCTGAGGCCCTTGGAAGACAGCCATTTAGAATCTGTTGTGACTTCCTTCACAGCAAAACTGCTAATGTCCATAATTAACTGAGTAGAATGGAGAATGGAATAGCCACCCTGTGACACCGCTTCCTCTGAGTCTGAGAAACTTCCTTTTAGGAACAGTCACTATTCTCAAACCAAGAGAGATCTTACCCATATGGGTTCCCACCTTCACATGAGCACCAGGTAGAGAGCATCTTTCTCATGAGTCAAAGTGTTAGATCTTGGTCCTTAGATGATATGCCTTACACAGAAAATCAGTCTGAAGCTACCTGTGCCCAGGTGCTGATTTCTGTTCCAAGAGTAGCAAGCACTGCCGACTGATGATGGGCCCAAGTGATATGATGCTATAACTGTCCCCAAGAAGAACTCTCTACTTTCACAGGCAGGAAAGGAAGAAATGAGGCAGGTTTCAGGGCAGCTAATGTCACTCAATTCTTCCATCGAATTTGCTGTGGAAAGAGCAAAAAATGAACATGTATGATCAGTTTCCACTTCTCCCCCCAGAGAGGTAGAGGGAATGTAATAAATCAAAGCTTACAGGGAGTTGATATAAGAAAAAGGAAAATAAGGATTAAACTGGAGAGAATTCTTTTCTTCAATATGTGGGTAAGTTCACTTACGAAGAGATGGATTAAATAGCTATTCTATATCTTACAGAATGCCTTATTTAGGGCACTTATTTTGATCTGTCCTCAGAACCAAGATTCGCTAGCTTCAGGTTAGCCTATCATAGGTGCCAAAATATCTAACAGGAAACTAAGTTCCAGGATAACAAAAAGCTCAGTAATTTCATACGAGAGTGGAACCAGCTGTACTCTCGAACTAGCAGAAGTCTACTTTAGCCAGTTATTCCCAAAAGGTAAATCATATCCATCACCAGGAAACCATACAGTCTGAATGTTCTGAATCTGTAACAGCTGTTTTATAGTTCCCATGATGCAATGATCAAAGCATCAGT
Organism: Capromys pilorides; assembly: GCA_004027915.1. NCBI lineage: Eukaryota > Metazoa > Chordata > Mammalia > Rodentia > Capromyidae > Capromys > Capromys pilorides. The sequence goes on from PVKN010029973.1 coordinate 11,563, forward strand.
AAATCTCAAGCTGAGGCTTACAGATACCTTTGTACCCCACACCTCAAGAACAATTTCTTCTGCTTGAAAACAGTGCTTTTGATAACTTATCCCACAGGCAAATCTTATATCCATGTGGCTCAGCTAGTCCTGGAAACATACAACTGAAATTACTTTGTGAACCACCAACCTTCCAGGCTCACTGGGGAGTAAATATAACTGCTCACCGAGCTACTGAGAATGGCATCGATTTTCTCCTCCTCTGCAGATCCCTTGTCTACCTTGCTCCGATACGCAAGCAACTGCTGACGATCCTTCAGGTCTCGGCAGGTCTGTACAAGACAAACCCAAATCAGCCTTCTCTCTGACGGCTTTTTGTTGTTGGCGGCACTATCACTACTCTGACCCAAGGTTTAAGGAGAGGCCAAGAGGTTACAGTGGGATAGCACAGAGTAAGGCACCCACAGAACTTTGTTCTGAAGTCAAGTCTGAGGAGCTATATACAACTTAATCAGTTCTGATTTCTCTAAAGGCAACAAATTACACATACAGAGAAACCAGTCAGAATACTGGGAAAATAATGCGTGAGTATAGTTCTCTTTTCAAACTATTTTGTCTAATCAATCAAAGTTGATTGAACAATTTCAGGATTTAGGTTTTTGGTTTTTTTTTTTTGAGACAGGGTCTTGCTATGTAATTCAGGCTGGTCCTGAACTCACTATGTAGTCCAGGCTGGCTTTGAGCTCACAACAATCTTCCTGTATGTGTCCAAATACCAAGATCACAGGCATGCGCCGCCACACCCAGCCTCCACTTCAGGATCGTTAACAGAGAATATCATAATCCCCCACTATCCATCCACCTAGGATCTCATAACTCAGGTTCTCATTGCTTGGGAACTCACATCAATAGCGACATCATGGCACTTGAACTTCGTGGCTAAGTTCAACTTTGTGTCCACATCTTCTACCAGATTGACATACTCTTGTAAAATCTGTGGGAAGAGGTACTGTGATTAATGATTCCCAGACCTATAAAACACAAAACTCTGTAAAAGTTGGGAAAAGAAAGTTTTAAAGAAGGCAAAAAATTTCAGTATCTAGTGTTTACAATTCCTATCATCAACCACAAAACTAGTTTTGTAATGGGAAATGAAATGACACTAGGCAGTACTTCCTTACTGCTTCAGGAAAGAAGCAGGAGAGCCAGAGCCTCGAGCCAGATCCACAAGGCACTATTCTAGGCCTGACCCTATGCTGCATCTAATCTTTCTCAGTGTCTTT